>CM034355.1:29872722-30077377 GCA_019925275.1 Mytilus edulis | reverse complement strand
AAAACAGGGGTGTGTTTTTTTCACATGTCGCACCGTATCTCAAAAACGATTCTTGATTATGGCTTAAAACTTTAAATACTTCTTAGTTATATTAATCTTAATATCTGTATACTTTTTGGTGATGATTCAAAATTTCATTTTTGAGTTATTGAGTATTTTGTAAAAAAAAAAGGGGGGGGGTTTACATGTCGCACCATATCTCAAAAACGATTTATGATTATTGCTTAAAACTTTACACACTTCTTTGTTATATTAATCTAAAGATCTGTATACTTTTTGGTGATGATTCATTTTTATATTTTCGAGTTATTGATTTTTTGTAAAAAAAAAGAGGGTTTTTTTCACATGTTGCGCTGTATCTCTATTGCTTAAAACTTAACAGGCTAATGTTGCGTCGGGTTTCCAAATACATCTTGTACAATCTTCCTATTGAGCGGGAATAAGGAATGAGTCAGGATATACTAAGCATGACATCCTGTACAACCCCGTGTTATTCAAAAAAGATTTATGTTTTTTCACAAGACGACGGGCGTATCATGCGCTCATGGCGCAGCTGTTTATTTAAATATTGATCAAGTCGAAATGCTATCTAAAACTCTAACCACTAATTCAAAAAAGAAGGGTCTGACTTGTTTTTATCATACTGCTTTTATTACATTATAGATGTCTGTTTCCGTTGATTCCGTTAAATACCAATTCCTCAGAGCAATTGGTACTTTGCGGAACGGAACGGAACGGAAAAATAAATTAAAAAGTTTAAATCAGATTCAACTTGATCACTGTCTCTACTCATCATCGGAACGGGCTGTTGAAGGCCTCTGTTTTAAAATATAATTACCGATGGAAGGAGAAAGACTTTTTGTGTAACCTGCCTTTGTGTTAAATTTTTTATTATTGATCAAGTCGAAAATGCTATCTAAAACACATACCACTCATACAAAAAGAGGTGTCAGACAATTTTTTTTTATCATACTGCTTTATTTACATTAAAGATGTCTGTTTCCGTTTTTTCCGTTAAATACCAATTCCTCAGAGCAATTGGTACTTTGCGGAACGGACCGGAACGGAAAAATAAATTAAAAAGTTTAAATCAGATTCAACTTGATCACTGTCTCTAATCATTGTCGGAACGGGCTGTTGAAGGCCTCTTTTTTAAAATATAATTACCGATGGAAGGAGAAAGACTTTTTGTGTAACCTGCCTTTGTGTTAATTTTTTTATTATTGATCAAGTCGAAAATGCTATCTAAAACACATACCACTCATGCAAAAAGAGGTGTCAGACAATTTTTTTTATCATACTGCTTTAATTACATTAAAGATGTCTGTTTCCGTTTTTTCTGTTAAATACCAATTCCTCAGAGCAATTGGTACTTTGCGGAACGGAACGGAACGGGAAAATAAATTAAAAAGTTTAAATCAGATTCAACTTGATCACTGTCTCTATTCATCGTCGGAACGGGCTGTTGAAGGCCTCTTTTTTTAAATATAATTACCGATGGAAGGAGAAAGACTTTTTGTGTAACCTGCCTTTGTGTTAAATTTTTTATTATTGATCAAGTCGAAAATGCTATCTAAAACACATACCACTCATGCAAAAAGAGGTGTCAGACAATTTTTTTTTATCATACTGCTTTAATTACATTAAAGATGTCTGTTTCCGTTTTTTCCGTTAAATACCAATTCCTCAGAGCAATTGGTACTTTGCGGAACGGAAAAATAAATTAGAAAGTTTAAATCAGATTCAACTTGATCACTGTCTCTAATCATCGTCGGAACGGGCTGTTGAAGGCCTCTTTTTTAAAATATAATTACCGATGGAAGGAGAAAGACTTTTTGTGTAACCTGCCTTTGTGTTAAATTTTTTATTATTGATCAAGTCGAAAATGCTATCTAAAACACATACCACTCATGCAAAAAGAGGTGTCAGACAATTTTTTTTATCATACTGCTTTAATTACATTAAAGATGTCTGTTTCCGTTTTTTCTGTTAAATACCAATTCCTCAGAGCAATTGGTACTTTGCGGAACGGAACGGAACGGAAAAATAAATTAAAAAGTTTAAATCAGATTCAACTTGATCACTGTCTCTATTCATCGTCGGAACGGGCTGTTGAAGGCCTCTTTTTTAAAATATAATTACCGATGGAAGGAGAAAGACTTTTTGTGTAACCTGCCTTTGTGTTAAATTTTTTATTATTGATCAAGTCGAAAATGCTATCTAAAACACATACCACTCATGCAAAAAGAGGTGTCAGACAATTTTTTTTTATCATACTGCTTTAATTACATTAAAGATGTCTGTTTCCGTTTTTTCCGTTAAATACCAATTCCTCAGAGCAATTGGTACTTTGCGTAACGGAACGGAACGGAAAAATAAATTAGAAAGTTTAAATCAGATTCAACTTGATCACTGTCTCTAATCATCGTCGGAACGGGCTGTTGAAGGCCTCTTTTTTAAAATATAATTACCGATGGAAGGAGAAAGACTTTTTGTGTAACCTGCCTTTGTGTTAAATTTTTTATTATTGATCAAGTCGAAAATGCTATCTAAAACACATACCACTCATGCAAAAAGAGGTGTCAGACAATTTTTTTTTATCATACTGCTTTAATTACATTAAAGCTGTCTGTTTCCGTTTTTTTCCGTTAAATACCAATTCCTCAGAGCAATTGGTACTTTGCAGAACGGAACGGAACGGAAAAATAAATTAAAAAGTTTAAATCAGATTCAACTTGATCAGTCTCTAATCATCGTCGGAACGGGCTGTTGAAGGCCTCTTTTTTAAAATATAATTACCGATGGAAGGAGAAAGACTTTTTGTGTAACCTGCCTTTGTGTAAAATTTTTTATTATTGATCATGTCGAAAATGCTATCTAAAACACATACCACTCATGCAAAAAGAGGTGTCAGACAATTTTTTTTATCATACTGCTTTAATTACATTAAAGATGTCTGTTTCCGTTTTTTCCGTTAAATACCAATTCCTCAGAGCAATTGGAACTTTGCGGAACGGAACGGAACGGAAAAATAAATTAAAAAGTTTAAATCACTTTCAACTTGATCACTGTCTCTAATCATCGTCGGAACGGGCTGTTGAAGGCCTCTTTTTTAAAATATAATTACCGATGGAAGGAGAAAGACTTTTTGTGTAACCTGCCTTTGTGTTAAATTTTTTATTATTGATCAAGTCGAAAATGCTATCTAAAACACATACCACTCATGCAAAAAGAGGTGTCAGACAATTTTTTTTATCATACTGCTTTAATTACATTAAAGATGTCTGTTTCCGTTTTTTCCGTTAAATACCAATTCCTCAGAGCAAATGGTACTTTGCGGAACGGAACGGAACAGAAAAATAAATTAAAAAGCTTAAATCAGATTCAACTTGATCACTGTCTCTAATCATCGTCGGAACGGGCTGTTGAAGGCCTCTTTTTTAAAATATAATTACCGATGGAAGGAGAAAGACTTTTTGTTTAACCTGCCTTTGTGTTAAATTTTTTATTATTGATCATGTCGAAAATGCTATCTAAAACACATACCACTCATGCAAAAAGAGGTGTCAGACAATTTTTTTTATCATACTGCTTTAATTACATTAAAGATGTCTGTTTCCTTTTTTCCGTTAAATACCAATTCCTCAGAGCAATTGGTACTTTGCGGAACGGAACGGAACGGAAAAATAAATTAAAAAGTTTAAATCAGATTCAACTTGATCACTGTCTCTAATCAAGGACGACGTGAGGTCAGTCTAGATATCATAATGCATGACTTGCAAATGCGTTAATTTCATGATAATTTATCAGGACAATCCGACATACTCATCTACAGAATATTTCCCGATGTTATACATTATTACACATTTCACCTGTGAAGATGAGATTAAGTATACATTTGTGTTATTTGTATATGGAAAACCGTAAAACACAGAAATTTTAAAGTTTGTTTTGTTTTAAAGATTTTTCGAAATTTTTATAAATGCCCCCTTTGGATACCTTGAATGAAATTCCGTTCCGTTCCGTTCCGTTCCGTAAAGTACCAATAGCCCTTGGGAGAGGATGGGCAGAGTTGAGTCAACGAGGGAGTGACTGATAAACACTAAACAGTCATTTAACTCCGACATAAACTCGCCGATGTAGAAATTTGAAATGTGTAAAAAGATCACAAAATGTCACACATGATCAAGACCTATATATAGATATGAATTAAAGGTAAAGATAAAGATTATTTTTCACCAGGAGAGCATATTATGATACTTCTCACCCTACAATATTTTACATGACATTCATTTAGATTCTGGTGATTATATGTTAAAATGTACTCTTATATTAAAGATAGGTACTCCAGAGCACAGGCACTTGTCTAAAAAAAATCCTTTATACCTTGATTTATTAAAAAAATTCTGAGACAAGTGCCTGTGCTCAAAAGGCGTCACTTGATTTATCAGGCTCTCTTAAGGATTGCTAACTTATCCAGTATTCATATATGGGATAAAACGTTGATACTTGAATCATATAGTTTGCGTTCAATAAGTGAACTCACAGATGCGCATTCGTTATAATTGTACATAACCTTTGTGGGTGTCGTCTCTGGGTGTTCGAAACAAGGTGATCGGAACTCTCATATTGCGCAACAACAAAGTTCTAACAATTGTTTGTGTCCAAGATTTTGAAAGGAGTAGGTCCAGTAAGACCCCTTTTTAGCCCCAAAATATAGCAGTTTTACAAAATTGTTAAATTGTAAACTTAAAGTTATTTATTGGAAATAAGAATGCTTCTGTTGCATTAACATGGGCTGTTTTTTTACAATACAATGCACATATGTCGGGTACTAGCATCTTTTAGACGGTTTCCGTCTTAAATGAAAGTGGCCGCATTTGTGTTCATTCTTAATATTGAAATGTAAGTTGTATTTGATGATAATACCTAACATGTATAAAGGTTGAGGATGAACAGGGATGCGACCACTTTCATTTTTACAAAAAAAAATCTGAAAAGTAACATTTGTTGGCATATTTCACATAAACTAATTGAATCAACTGAAATGGACACTTAAGTGTTTAAAAAGTGTTCAAAATCATTCGTCAGATGAACCTGAAATTTGAGGCCAAAATCGGTCCTTACCGGACCTACTCCTTTTTAACTTTGCCTTCAGGACAGAAAAAAAGACTATTGCTTTGGAAGTTACCCAGTTTGTAAAGTATTGCATCAAAGCTTAAACTATGATTTATGGGAAATGAAGACATTTGCATTTGACCCTTAGTTGGGGCATATTCTTTGCGGTGGGTGGCGAAGATGAGGATATGGCTCCATAAGTTTATTTGGTTTTTATTTTTTTATTTTTTTTTTTTTTTTGGGGGGGGGGGGGACTTTGCGGTAATAAAAGTTGACATGTTTACCACTCATTCGACATTAGATAAGGGGGAATATGTGGAGGGTCTTCCAATCATTACAATCCCGTAAAGTTGCTAATAATTTAGACCTGTAGTTTCTAAGAACACTTGTTTGTTTTTAAATTCGATATCTGTTCCCGACAGTTAGGAACCCCAAACTAGTACACGTTCTTGTGATTTTTGTTTCAAAGACTTGAAGAAGCATGTGGTTTAGATGGAAAATTGCAAATTAAGATGTTTGAACGATGGATGGATGGTCAAAAGACTGACAAAAGTTGACATGGTTGGACCGATTGCAATCAACTTTCTGTGGAAAAAGAAAGACAAGTCTATTTGCTTGTATTTCATGAGGATTCAAGCAATTTAAAAGCAGGAAAAGGTTGCTTCTTAGTTTGCATTATTAGGTATGGGATGAAATGAATTTTTAACCGTATGAAAAAAGTAGTTTGAAATTATAAGAAGTATTACTTTTAGTGAAACAGAAGAGTATATGTGATTACTAATATATGTTTTTACAAATATAAAGACACATTTGATTACCTGCATAGGCAAGCCAGTTTAATGCACTGCCAAAGAAAACGCTTTATAAGACTTAAAGTTACAAAATATGAAGAAAAAATGCGTTACAGTGTTCAAAGCGAGGTTTTCGTTTTTATTTTTATTCTTCCCTTTGTTTGTGTTTTCTGTTCATTTATTAGAGAGGAAAGCTATCTTTGCTTGGTTTTTTTATGTGCCCAAGCGTCATTTTAATTTTCATATTTAGCTACCATATTTTATAATGATTGTTTTACTTCTCTATTGTAGGCCTTAATGTCAACTATGGTGTATACTGTTGCCATCCGTTGAACTCTCCCATTCAGGCAGAACAACTCTCGCCAAAGGGGGCGTGCGTTTGCCTGTGGAGGATATATAAATACCCAGTCACGTCCTATGGGAATTGGGGGTGGGGATATGCGATGCCTCTCCACGCAATGGACCCTCCAACAACTATCTGAGGGGTAAGTTGTCTGTCGGTTGCGAATCAAAACTCCCGCCGTCAAAATACCCTCATTTTCTAGTTACAGTCCTACCCGCTTACGTATCCCCTTTTTTCATCTCTGTTGGCCTACCTTTCCGAACCTACCTTTTGTTTTAACTTTTCATTTGTTCTTGTCCTAGATATATGCATGAAATAGTTGCCACTGGACGTTCAAGTAAGAGCAATCGATCTTGCGGTTCCTGATTCGTCATTTCTTCAGTCGGTGTCGGGATAATTATTCCATCAAAGGAACAACCAAATGTAAACAAAACTCATTCCATCTCTTCAAATCAATCATTTTGACTTATGTTCTATGGCACTTGCTGTATACATGGACATCTCATATTTTGTTGGAACTTTTTTTTATAAAGTCCACTAGTGTTCAATATCATCTTCTACTGCAAATGTTGTTTTTACACAGTTCTTGCTAAATCCCTATAAGACTATAATATTCTATACTATTAACTATATATTACACGTCTTAGATAAGTAATATGTGTTGCTAAATATCAATAAATACACGAACTATCGCTCTGCCGAGGGCTATATAATGTATTCTATTGGTGTACCATTTGTTAAAATTGAATTAAGAGTGTGTAGACCGTGATCGATGCGTGCTCGTGTTTATTTATTCACATGCTGAAAAGAAATTGTCTTTCTTTTTTTACTTCAAACGTGAAGTCCTTGAGAAATGGGCGTTCCGGAAATGAGTCGTGACAAAAAGCATTATTACAGACTTGCTAACCTTGCTAAAGTTAAGATGTTAAGCTTATTAAATGATATCGAAATATAGCCGCTGACCAGTACTATTTAGGTTTACCATTTACATGTATTTTCAATCTGATGCAACACAGCTAATAATAACCATAAGGTGTTTTTAATAGTGTCATTTTACATTGTATAAATGTTCAGATTTTGAATAACACGAAATCTCCTTCTCAGAAGTATATATGAGTCATATATAATAATGGGTGAGTTGACAAGATCAAGACTTATATATATGAGCCGATATGAGCACGCGAGTTGTTATAGGTAGATTTTAAGCTTAATCAGATTGCTCAATGATATTATAAGAAAAAGATAAAACAAAATCGTGCGTCTAAAGCCGGCATTTCTTGGAAAGTTTCCTTGAATGTCAAATCTTTAACCAAATCGGTAACGAACATTTCGGGGGGGGGGGGGGGGGGGGGGGTGAGGGGTTGTTGATGCACGATCCGTCAAATGAACATAATATAATTTATCTTCAGCAGAGCATTTGAAGTATTTCTGGCATTCTGATTTCGTGTAAAACTTGTATATTGCTTATATGACATGTCCCTCGCATAGTTTAGTTTTCAGAATGAAACCATGATGTCAGTAAATTTCCGATTGTGACCTTTCCGTTTTAACATAAATCCGAACTATAGACTTTTCAAATAGAATTTGTTTAAATCATTTCTTTAACTTTAAATGATATTTCCAAACGTCGGAGTTGCAAGAAGTTGGTTAAGCTGTCTGTGTTGAAGGTACATAAGTACAATAACACGAAGTGAAGTTGTGACAGCTTGGTTCATCCTAATCCCCATGTATAGTTTCAATTAAAACTAGTAATCAGATTCATTGCAAATATTATAGTCTCTTTGGTGAATTGTGTTTTGCTGCTTATCTCGTCTTCTATGTCTGCAGATATTCAACTATTTTCAAATACCTTAATCTTTAAACAATTAGACTGTTTCTGACACCACTTTTTTCTTTGCTATCTGTGTCTTGAGTTTGCTTAAAGTCATTAGTAAAAAAACGAAAACAATACTTTATAAATTACATGCACCCGAAGCGCCTTTCTGAGTTTACCTTCATCTGAAACTCTCAAAGCCGAACATTTGAAATTTTAGGTTGTATTAAAGACCGAACCAGTCGAAGAGCTATATGACAAAATTAACATAAAAATAATACTTTTCAAATGTTTTTATCGCAATTTTGTGCACTCTTAATTAATTCATTACAGTATTATAGGTGTAACACCACTAATTCAGGCCTGGCCAGAAAGCACATACCAGAAAGTAGTACATATTTAACACAAAATAGTTCCTACGCATGAGTGTAACTTTCAAAATATGTAGAATATTTAGGTATTTTTTATATCAAATGAAAGCTGAAGGACTGGTGATCATTGTAGAACACTTTTGGACTTTTGATTTTGAATATTAAAAAAAATGCACCAAATTTAAAAAAGAGGGTACATTTTGTCTGTTTCAGATCTGAAGTACTTGTTTTGGTACATCCAAAGTTCCGGGAACCAGTTCTTTCTTATATGCAATTAAATGTATTTTTCAGTACAAGACACCATAAAGTGTTGCTTTGAAATGCAATGATTGCCACTTTATTTGAACTTAAAACAAAAGAGGTGTGCCTACTTGAAACGGAGGAATTTAACATAGAAAGCAATGGGACCATGAATTAGTGGTGTACTTAATTCCTATAGTGCATTTATCCCAATTTCAGAGTAGTTTGTTTTTGCACTTAATGTCTTTTTTCAGTGTTATTTGTTAGTCTCATGCACCATGATGTTTCTCATTTAAATTGTTATACATTTATTTCGGTCCTATAGCTATCTTGGTTTCGGTGAAGTTTGTTTGTGTTCCTATCTAGTTATCAGTGTAGTTTGTTGACATTCTTATATTGTGTTTTTAATAGTTTGTACATGCTTTCGATTCATTCCAGTGTTCATATCTACAGTTCATCATAGTTTGGTTTGCATTCCTGTTTTGTTTTAGAATTGTTTCTTTGTGTAAATATCTTGTTGTGTTCCTGTTTTTTTTTTTAAATGAAGTCTTTTTGTGTTCCTATCTTGTTTTCAGTGTATTCTTTATTTTGTTTTTTAATGAAGTCTTATTATGTCCATCTTGTTTTCGGTGTAGTCTTTTTGTGTTTTTCTATTGTTTTTAGTGTAGTCATTTCGGACCAATCATACCAATATTTCGGACCTAATTTCTATTTAAAAAAACAACGGCAGACATTATCTGTTAACAAAGCTCTGTTCATTACCGATTAATAAGTTAAATAAAATTTTAGAGGATTGCAACACAATTTCATATAGCAGTCCTAATATAAGTATGAAATCGTTCAAATTATAATGGCATATTGTTATTCTAAACTGCATGTTTCCTAAAATTGGTCGTCCTGAAGATCATAAAAAAACATTTTATTAAAATAAAGTCAATAAAGGTTTTGATTTTGTAAATATTGCTGGTATTTTTAACGACCATTCTGTTAGTGTTAAAGAACAAATTCCTGGATATTTTGATAATACTGAGCTCCTTCTTATTTGTTATATTTACAAGAAATCTACCCGGAAATTTGTGTTTAATTATAGCCAATTGTGTAAAGATGAATCATGTTAATATCAGTGAAAATACACCTACTTCATGTAATTGCAGTAATTCCGAATACATTTATGGACCCATTCCCCATGTTATAACAGGAGATCTTATTAACATCGTTCAAGACCGAGAGTTAAAGTCATTCCTCAGTAAAGGACCTAAATATCGTCCCCCGTCAATTATTGAATGAGTGTCGTTATATCATCAACGACTCACTCCGTACTTACTGTTTGAAATGGATAAAACGGGAAAAAGCTGACAAAAAATCTTTGGACTCTTTTTTAAATTCAGTAATGAACATAGTTGATATACGTATTCAACATTTTAAAGAACATTTTACTCTTAACAATAACCACAATAAACCTATTTCTCGTATCAAACATAAACTAAAAGAACTAGCCAAGGAATTTGTTTTTGTCCCGGCCGATAAAGCTGCTAACAATATTATTATTGTTTGACGTAAATTTTACATTGAGGTTCTACAAAAAGAAATCACCAATTCACCAACATTCCAACTGACTCCATTTTCAGAAAACGACATCTGTAATAAACATAAACTTTTAGCTACCGCTTTACAAGCAGAACCAAAAACAATGGAAGTCCCAACTATGTATTGGCTTCCGAAACTACACAAAACACCTTACAAATATAGATTTATTTCGTCTTCAAGCCATTGTTCCACTACTAAATTATCTATTCTTCTTACCAGTACACTTGGTACAATCAAAAACTTGATAATACATTGTTCAAATAAGGCCTTCGAAAATAGTGGAATTAATTACTTTTGGAGTGTCAAAAACTCGTTTGAAGTACTTGATAAATTGCATTTTGAATCTGTTCAAAGTTTTGATTTTTCTACCCTATATACCAAATTGCCTCACATTCTCATTAAGAAAAAATTCACACACCTAATTAAATGGGCATTTAAAAAGTCAGAATGTGAATATATATGTTCAAACTCTTTTTAAGGGACCGGTCAAAATTTATCGTCACATAGGACCGGTGCAAAAAATAAAAACATTTAATAAAAGTTACAACCCTATGGCTTTCTGACTGGAAAAAATGATGTCCTATGCCAACTTAGTAATAAAAAAGTTGGTGTCCTATCCTACTTTTCCAATGTATTGTAAATAAAAGTATACTTAATAGAGGCATTTAACATATGTTGTCTTTATAATATGATCAAAAGCAACAGTTCCATGTTTTATTTTGTTGATTCACATACAATTACAGGCATGGCATTATCATAAATTATACTATGAATATAGCATTGAAAAAAACAAAGACATTGCATAATGCAATCAAATTAATGAATCTGCATGTATCTTATAAAGAATTTTATCAATACCTTTAAATATTAATTATAAAAACAAGCTCCAGGAGAAACATGAAACTCAATAGATTTGGTTTAACTCTCTATATATATTTTAACCTGAAGACCCATAGGTTGCCTTGGAATGTGTTTTTTTGTTAGGAATGGTAATAATTGCTTTAACATTTTCCCATTTACAGAAAATGTACCTGATGTGACCCCCGAATGATTTTTGCTACTTTGTTGGCTGATGTAATGTACATGATGTATGTTTGTTGCACTTCACCATATAAGTGAAATTAAATTTTACAGCAAAACATAAATAAAACTAAATGACATGGGATTCAGTAAGCTTGATATATATCTAAGATAGCTGCATAGTTTGATGAAATCCAAGTTGAATTTAAAAAGTTATAAAAAGAATTAAAGTGTACTATCTCTATTTTGTTCGAACTGCAAATTCTAGCTTTTTTTATCTAGATTACTTTAATTCTTTAATTTGACAGCAATACAACAACAAAAACAAAATGACCTAAGATTCAGTAAGCTTGATATATATCTAAGATAGCTGCATAGTTTGATAAAAATCCAAGTTGATTTGAAAACGTTATTAAAAAAATTAAAGTGTACTATCTCTATTTTGTCCGAATTGCAAATCCTAGCTTTTTTTACCAAGATTACTTTAATTCTTAAATTTTACAGCATGCAATACAACTAAAAACTAAATGAAATGGGATTCAGTAAGCTTGATATATATCTAAGATAGCTGCATAGTTTGATAAAAATCCAAGTTGATTTGAAAACGTTATTAAAAAAATTAAAGTGTACTATCTCTATTTTGTCCGAATTGCAAATCCTAGCTTTTTTTACCAAGATTACTTTAATTCTTAAATTTTACAGCATGCAATACAACTAAAAACTAAATGAAATGGGATTCAGTAAGCTTGATATATATCTAAGATAGCTGCATAGTTTGATAAAAATCCAAGTTGATTTGAAAACGTTATTAAAAAAATTAAAGTGTACTATCTCTATTTTGTCCGAATTGCAAATCCTAGCTTTTTTTTACCAAGATTACTTTAATTCTTAAATTTTACAGCATGCAATACAACTAAAAACTAAATGAAATGGGATTCAGTAAGCTTGATATATATCTAAGATAGCTGCATAGTTTGATAAAAATCCAAGTTGATTTGAAAACGTTATTAAAAAAATTAAAGTGTACTATCTCTATTTTGTCCGAATTGCAAATCCTAGCTTTTTTTACCAAGATTACTTTAATTCTTAAATTTTACAGCATGCAATACAACTAAAAACTAAATGAAATGGGATTCAGTAAGCTTGATATATATCTAAGATAGCTGCATAGTTTGATAAAAATCCAAGTTGATTTGAAAACGTTATTAAAAAATTAAAGTGTACTATCTCTATTTTGTCCGAATTGCAAATCCTAGCTTTTTTTACCAAGATTACTTTAATTCTTAAATTTTACAGCATGCAATACAACTAAAAACTAAATGAAATGGGATTCAGTAAGCTTGATATATATCTAAGATAGCTGCATAGTTTGATGAAAATCAAAGTTGATTTGTAAAAGTTATAAAAAAAATTAAAGATGTCTATCTGAATTTTTATATAATAATTTTTATTTTTACATCATATTGTATATTATACTTGTTATTTCAAGTTTTGTTATAAATGTTAATACAAATTATTTCAAAGTAATCGTTTGAAAAAAAACTTGTGTCCTATGTATATTATCTGTGAAAAAAGTGATGTCCCAACAAAAGCGATTCCAGAAAAAAAGTATCTGTCCTACTGCACTTTGCACCGGTCCTATGTGTAGATAAATTTTGACCGGTCCCTAAATAGGTCATTTTTTAGTAGCAATAAACAAAAAAAACTATGTCAATTGGACATGCTTTGATACTATATCTGCCCTTGAATATTTACTAGATAACATTTTAGTTCGCTTTAGAGATTCCGTATATCGTCAGGTTATCGGAATTCCAATGGGAACTAACTGTGCACCACTTATTGCGGACCTGTTTTTGTATTGCTATGAGTTACAATTTATGACAAAAATCAGCAAAGACCAATCGAAACAACATCTGATACACAAATTTAATAATACTTTTAGATATTTGGATGATATTTTGGTTCTCAATAATGACGACTTCAGTATGTATACTAAAGAAATTTATCCTGTTGAACTGACTTTAAATAAAGCTAATACTAACAATGACCACTGCCCTTTCCTCGATCTTGATATATATATCATTCACGGAAAACTTAATACTAAAATTTATGATAAAAGAGATGATTTCTCATTTCCTATCGTTAATTATCCATTTTTAGATGGTGACGTTCCCTTGTCACCATCTTACGGTGTTTATATATCTCAACTTGTACGATTTGCTCGTGTATGTAACAATGTTTTAGATTTTAACGAGAGAAATTTATGTATTACTGAAAAATTATTACACCAGGGTTTTCGATATCACAAACTAGTCAAAACATTTACTAAATTTTATCATCGGTATAAGGACATCATTCGTAAATATAGCTCAACATGCAGACTTCTTATACGTTCAGGTATTTCACATCCAATATTTTATGGAAATATTCTTTATAAAGCACAAAAATGTCAGTATTCACCTCAGAAGCTAACAAAACCTTTAAATATACTTATTAAAAAGGGATATAGTTACGATACTGTTGTCAGGTCATTAAAGATTGCATATTTTGGCGTTAATATTGATTCACTTATAGGGTCTTTGCATCGGAACTAAACACATTTATTATTAATAAACCAGTTGTTGGCATGACACGGGTTATGTTCTTCTCAGATATGTTATGATGGTATGATACTAAACCCTTCACGGGGAGGATTGTGCCTGATATTCATATGATGAAGACATCATTTTTCAATCAGTTTAATTGAAGTCTGGAGCTGGCATGTCAGTTAACTGCTAGTAGTCTGATGTTATTTATGTATTATTGTCATTTTGTTTATTTTCTTTGGTTACATCTTCTGACATCAGACTCAGACTTCTCTTGAACTGAATTTTAAGGTGCGTATTGTTATGCGTTTACTTTTCTATACTTTTCTATACTTTTCTGTTTTCAGTGTATTCTTGTTGTGTTCCTATCTTGTTCTCAGTTTAGTGTTTTTATGCTCCGTTCTAGTTTTCAATGTAACTTATGTGTGTGTTCCTTTTTTGTTGTAATGGAGTGGTTTTGTGTTCCTATCTTGTTTTCAGTAGTCTTTTTATGTTCTTGTTTTGTTTTCAGTGTAGTCTTTTTATGTTCCTGTTTTGTTTTCAGTGTAGTTATTTGTATTCCTATCTTGTTTCCAGTGTATTTTTTTTACATTCTTTTTTTTTAAAGTAAAAAAAATGTAGTTTGTTTGAGCTTCTATCTTGTGTAGTTTTCTTTTTTTGTTTGCTTTCATAAGTTATTTTAAGTATAGTTTGTTTGCTTTCATAAGTTATTTTAAGTATAGTTTGTTTGCTTTCATAAGTTATTTTAAGTATAGTTTGTTTGCTTTCATAAGTTATTTTAAGTATAGTTTGCTTGCTTTCAAAAGTTATTTTAAGTATAGTTTGTTTGCTTTCATAAGTTATTTTAAGTATAGTTTGCTTGCTTTCAAAAGTTATTTTAAGTATAGTTTGTTTGCTTTCATAAGTTATTTTAAGTATAGTTTGTTTGCTTTCATAAGTTATTTTAAGTATAGTTTGTTTGCTTTCAAAAGTTATTTTAAGTATAGTTTGTTTGCTTTCATAAGTTATTTTAAGTATAGTTTGCTTGCTTTCAAAAGTTATTTTAAGTATAGTTTGTTTGCTTTCATAAGTTATTTTAAGTATAGTTTGTTTGCTTTCATAAGTTATTTTAAGTATAGTTTGTTTGCTTTCAAAAGTTATTTTAAGTATAGTTTGTTTGCTTTCAAAAGTTATTTTAAGTATAGTTTGTTTGCTTTCATAAGTTATTTTAAGTATAGTTTGTTTGCTTTCATAAGTTATTTTAAGTATAGTTTGTTTGCTTTCATAAGTTATTTTAAGTATAGTTTGTTTGCTTTCATAAGTTATTTTAAGTATAGTTTGTTTGCTTTCAAAAGTTATTTTAAGTATAGTTTGCTTGCTTTCAAAAGTTATTTTAAGTATAGTTTGTTTGCTTTCATAAGTTATTTTAAGTATAGTTTGCTTGCTTTCAAAAGTTATTTTAAGTATAGTTTGTTTGCTTTCATAAGTTATTTTAATAAAAGTATAGTTTTCTTGCTTTCAAAAGTTATTTTAAGTATAGTTTGTTTTCAGTCCTGTCTTGTTTTAGAGTAGTTTGTTTAAGTTCCTATCACGATTCTAGTTTAGTTTGTTTGCGTTCCTATATGTAATTCAGTTGTTTGCGTTTATTTTTTATCTGATTTTAAGCATATGATGTTAGCAGTCCTGCACTGTTTTAGAGTAGTTTGTTTTCGTTTCATTTCTATTTTGTTTGAGAGCAGTTTGATTTATCTTGTTTTTAAAAGAGTTATTTATTTGTGTTCTTATCTTGATTCTAGTTTAGTTTGTTTGCATTCCTATACATGTTTCTTTCTTGTTTTCATTGCTGTTTTTTCTTCTTATCTTATTTAAAATGTAGTATTGTTTGCAGTCCTGTCTTGTTTTAAGGTAGTTTTTTTGTGTTTTTATCTTATTTTCAATGTGTTCACATAGTGCCTTCAGTGAAGTTTGTTAGTCTTGTCTGTCTGTCTGTCTGTCTGTCTGTCTGTCTGTCTGTCTGTCTGTCTGTCTGTCTGTCTGTCTTTCTTCCAATGAAACATGTATAGTCTATTGACATTTTTAGACAACTTCCAAAATCAGTGGCTATCCCTTGGAAATATTAAGTACATGTATGTTGAAAAGTGTATTGCTAGTGTCCTCTTGTGTTTTCCCTCAGCCAGAAGTTCATGTGCATGTCAAAAACCTCATCAGTGGTTTTTGTTTAAACATATATCTTCATGAGTTGTTTTTTTTGTCGTATGGGTTATTTGGTGTTGATGGCTGATCTTTAATTGTCTTTTTTTATACATTTCTTTTTATAGATTTTTGGTGAATTAGGGCTTTATATATTGCAAAGTCACCTGTCATTTGTTGAAGACCTTTAGAGTTTGTATTATAGCATCTCAGAGTAAGAGGAGACTATCCAGCTCAGACTAAGAAATATATAAATTGTCACTTTGGGAACAGTTTTTCTTTTGAACTGTTTGTCTATGTAGTTGCCTTCTTTAGAAATCTGACTATGAATGTTAGTCTAGCATAAAGCATGTCTATCTTCACATGACATCAAAGTGTTGCTGTCATAGATATGGTGGAAAGATTACCAAGACAACATTAAAACACATTCATTCAACCATAAAATACTGATTTGACAATAACACTTTTATCTCAATTTTTTCAAAAAATCTGCAGTTCAATGAGCTTAAAACTGAACCCTCTGTTTTTATCAGACATGTCTATGTCTCACACAGGTTAAATAACTATGAATATTTATTGCAAATCCTCATAAAATATTCAGTTTACACAAATTTCCAGATTATGCAGCATATTTTCAGCAGGTTTGTACTGTATATTGAACTGGCTTCAACCGGTTGTATTAAATATTGATCCAGGTTGCACTGTTCATAGGATGGCCATAATAGTAAAACATAAGTATAACAAATGATCAGATAATTTATTTGTTTAAGTTGATGTAAACTTTTGTGTTCAAATCCTATATTGAATGTTTCTAGAAACCTTAAACAAAACCACTATATTACAGTAAGAACAATAACTCTATAATTTCACACAACAACTGTAAGCAGTTAGGATTTCTACGTATAATTTGCATACTCCGCCTCCTAGGCATGACTTGATGATATGAAATGCAAGATTAGAAAATTGGCAAAAAAGTTGTAGTAATAGCCAATAGAAAGTTCAAACTCATCAATCTGACATTTAATAAAAGTTTTTAAAAAATGTTACAAAAAACAAAATATCCTTTTGAATAAATCATTTGGTATTGAGATAAATTTGGCATAGATTTGGTAGAACAGCCCAATAGTAAGATCAAATTCAACAATCTGTTGAAAAAAGTTTAAAAAAAAAGATGCACAAAGAAAAAAATGCCTTTATCAAATAAATTATTTGGTATTGAGATTAGAGCTAAATATTAATTGAACATTTATTTTATTGTCATCAGTTGATATGTTAAATGTCACAACTGGACTAATTATGAAAGTATAACATGAATTTTTTTTTTACTAATGTTAAATTTAGTTGGTGCCTATGATGGACATTGAAAGTTTTTCATTTGAAAGAATTCAAAACTAATCTATCATTTTTTTAACTAATCATAAATATCAGTTAAATAGACAAATAATTCAACATATGAGGTTTTTCTTCAAATAAATTTTTGAAGGTAAATGCAATTGAACATTTTTTCAATTAGTTGCTGCAAAATCCATCCACTTTTATTAACCAACTTACAAATATTTTGAAAATTCAAAACGGAAACAATCTGAAAATTGTACAATACATAGGAGACTAAACTAAATCACAATTTTATCAAAATCATTTATCATTACATGTATAAACAAAAAAGAAAAATGAACTAAATTGAGATTCTTCCTTACTGAGGGGCAAGCTGTGAATGACAAAAAAATTCTAAAAACTTTATTAATAATTCAAAATTCAACATTGTCCAAGTTCACCGATTAAAAAAAAAAGAAAATTTAAACAATGAAAAAATGATAAAGATTTTCTTTGAAAAAATGTAAAGCAAGGGTATTTATCACAAATGATTCTATGCAAGGTGCATGACCATGAAGAATAAATAGAGACTGAGTTCAAGTTTTCTTGTACGGGTAATCAGAAAGATAAGAATAACACCAGTAAAAGTTTTATGCAATTACTGTATACTAAACGATTTAGTATTATGCAATTTATTTCTTTGGGAGGGTATAACCAAATTGACTGGCTGTTAAGCGTTCAGACAATCGGTAACATTGTAATAAGTGTTAATGTTATATTGATCACTATAAATATATGACATGTAGTAAAGACTTACTATAAAAACACTTTCTGAGTCTTTCTAATGTTTATATTCATACTATATCTCTGTCAATAATGCCTGTTGTGACAATTTATTGTCCTAAATTCATCTGTCTACACATCTTAAACATAACTCCTCTTAAAGTACTAACTGGATTTCATTGAACTTTATTATATTTATAATTTATTAATACAGATACGGAAGAAATATAACTGTAACCTCATTGACACACTTGGTCTTTCTCATATTGGAGTTCATGCGATGCCCTCATTTTTTGTTTTTACCCAAATTTGTAACTTTTGAAGGGATTTATGAGATTTGAACTACTGCTACCTGTAATATCGACTAGTTTTATTTATTTCAAAAGAATAGAATTTGTAATAAAAAAAATAAAAAATTTGCAAGAAAAAAATATAAATCTTTATCCCAGTGTTACAATTAATGTGACCAAAAATAATCATACAAAATCTGCAGCTGTTTTCACACTTATAATGAGACTAAAATTGATTGTAGTTTGAACTGAGTTGTTCATGAATTTATGAAATATTTTATTGTGAAATTGGTCACCTTTGCTCTTTTTTAATCTTTTAAATACACCATCTTATGTTTATGCATATGTACATAATAATTATAAAACAAAATTATTTACATGTTAAAAATTCTGAAAGACTTGGTAACGTCAGATACCGGTAAATATTTTTCAACAGATAAACAAAAACTAGATCATATAAATAGATAATCACATATGCATCTTTCATATTATTTATTATTAATTTCAATTTTGTAATTATATCAGTTTAGATTGCATTTTTAATTATTGAGCTACAATTAACAACCTGACCCAAAACATATTTTCCTTCATTGTAAATTATTTGTTACCCAGTACTATTATGAACAAAAAAATAACACAGCTGCCTTTAAAATGGAGAAAAAAAAAATTGAAAAACATTAATAAATTATGCAGCATTTAAATATTCGTGTTTCTTTTTATTAAATTTTTTAGTATGGTATGATGAAAAAAAGTATGACTGAACGTTTACAAAATGATTGGAATGTTTGCATCTACAACAGGAATAGGGTAGTTGACAATTTACTAGATAAAAGCCCATGTTTGCACCAACTGAGAGCATCAAATGTTCACAAGAGTTATCTTTCCTTTCTTTTAATGATGAGGACTACACTCTCTTTCTCAAAAATAAGAATTCACAATAAGCCAAATGGTCAATATTGCCTTGAACAGGTAGTGATAAAAAAAATCTTGATAAAAATCTGCGCATACAAATAAAACCTTCCAAACAAAAACAAAAAATCAATTTCAAATTTATTCACCAAAACTTTTTTAAAGGTTGACTAAACAAGACAAACAAATTACTAAACTATTCAACATTACACAAAAATAACACCATCTTTAAATAATTGCACAATTATAAAACAATCGTTCATTCTTTCGAGATCCTTCCATTTCTGTTTGCACTCCTTCCATTCATCCACACATATGATACACAAATACACACCATTCACTCTTTTGTCATACACATATGCACCTGGTAATGTCCTCACTTAGATAACAATAGGGAGAGCTCGCTCCAGGTTGTGTTCCTAAAGAACATTATCCTTGTTTTACAGTTTTAATGAATCGAAATCTAAACTGATCTGACAAAAGTTGCAAACAAAGCAAAATTGTCTTTTTTCTATAATGAAGCTGTTGATGGCTTTTGTAGATAAAATTGTTGTGCTCAGTGATGAGGAACTTTAGCGTGTCCCACTTTATTTATCCCAGACTGTCTGATATGCTACTATATTGTGAAACCTATTCTCCATTTGGTATACCATTTTTTGCGTTTAGTTTTTGTTCTTTTTCTAGCGCTAATCTGTTGGCTACAGCAGTAACAATGGCTGCTCCTTTACCACTACCATCATGAGACAACATCAATTTGAACTGAAAATTAAAGATCACAAGATTAGGTTACCTAGCAAATACATACACATTAACATATATATCGGTAATGAAAACAATGTATTTCTTTGTTATTTTAAACCTTTTTTGTTTGTGTAATAAAACAAGAGGCTCTCAAGAGCCTGAATCGCTCACCTTAATTCTTTTGGTTAAATCTCTCATCAATGATTATTTTGGCTTTTCAATTTATTTAAATGTTTTTTGGATCGTCCTATTTTCTTCAAAAGCCAAAAAAAATAATCATTTTCTCCTATGTTCTATTTTAGCCATAGACATACAAGGAAATAAAATATAAAATTTATACTAGATACTCTGAAACTCATTTAGCCTAAGTTTGGCTGAAATTGATACAGCAGTTTCAAAGGAGAAGATTTTTTAAAGTAAGTCAACATGATGAACAAATTGTGAAAAAAAGTCTTTAAAGGGCAATAACTCCTTAAGGGGTCAATTGACAATTTTGGTCAAATTGACTTAATTGAAGATCTTACTTTGCTGAACATTATTCCTGTTTACAGTTTATTTCTATCTATAATTATATTCAAGATAATAAACAAAAACAGCAAAATTTCCTTAAAATTATCAATTCAGGGGCAGCAACCCAACAACAGGTTGTCTGATTCATCTGAAAATTTCAGGGCAGATAGATCTTGACCTGATAAACAATATTACCCAACGTCAGATTTGCTCTAAATGCTTTGGTTTTTGAGTTATAAGCCAAAAACTGCATTTGACCCCTATGTTCTATTTTTAGCAATGGCGACCATGTTTGTTGATAGATCATAACTTCGGATACAATTTACAAACTAGATACCCTAAGGAACATTCAGTTAAAGTTTGGAAGTATTTGGCCCAGTAGTTTCAGAGGAGAAGATTTTTGTAAAAGATTACTAAGATTTACGAAAAATGGTTAAAAATTGACTATAAAGGGCAATAACTCCTAAAGGGGTCAACTGACCATTTCCGTCATGTTGACTTAATTGAAGATCTTACTTTGCTGAACATTATTCCTGTTTACAGTTTATTTCTATCTATAATTATATTCAAGATAATAAACAAAAACAGCAAAATTTCCTTAAAATTATCAATTCAGGGGCAGCAACCCAACAACAGGTTGTCTGATTCATCTGAAAATTTCAGGGCAGATAGATCTTGACCTGATAAACAATATTACCCAACGTCAGATTTGCTCTAAATGCTTTGGTTTTTGAGTTATAAGCCAAAAACTGCATTTGACCCCTATGTTCTATTTTTAGCAATGGCGACCATGTTTGTTGATAGATCATAACTTCGGATACAATTTACAAACTAGATACCCTAAGGAACATTCAGTTAAAGTTTGGAAGTATTTGGCCCAGTAGTTTCAGAGGAGAAGATTTTTGTAAAAGATTACTAAGATTTACGAAAAATGGTTAAAAATTGACTATAAAGGGCAATAACTCCTAAAGGGGTCAACTGACCATTTCCGTCATGTTGACTTATTTGTAAATCTTACTTTGCTGAACATTATTGCTGTTTACAGTTTATCTCTATCTATAATAATATTCAAGATAATAACCAAAAACAGCAAATTTTCCTTAAAATTACCAATTCAGGGGCAGCAACCCAACAACAGGTTGTCTGATTCATCTGACAATTTCAGGGCAGATAGATCTTGACCTGATAAACAATATTACCCCATGTCAGATTTGCTCTAAATGCTTTGGTTTTTGAGTTATAAGCCAAAAACTGCATTTGACCCCTATGTTCTATTTTTAGCAATGGCGACCATGTTTGTTGATAGATCAAAACTTCGGATACAATTTATAAATTAGATACCCTAAGGAACATTCAGTTAAAGTTTGAAAGTATTTGGCCCAGTAGTTTCAGAGGAGAAGATTCTTGAAATAGTTTACGACGACAGACAACGACAGACGACGGACGACGACGGACGCCAAGTGATGGCATAAGCTCACTTGTCCCTTCGGGACAGGTGAGCTAAAAATAGGGAAAACAGGAATAAGAAGTCTGACATATCATAAAAGACATTAAGATGCTCAAACTTCTCAACACGTTATATTAAGCTGCTGACCAAATATGAAATCATTAATTTCTGTTAGCAGTATCTGAGAAATGTGTGACGAAAATCTGTTATGCAATGCACAATTGAATAGACAGACTGACAAAGAATGCAACATAACCTCCACTCCTTGACTTGGGGTATAACATTCATTTCTAAATACTCACTTTAATACCGGGATTGACTAGCTGTCTGATTTTTTCTTCCATGAGATCATGAAAATGAGGATGAAATCTGTACAGTGACCCATCAACACCTATTGTTACTTCTGGTCGATTCATTTTATTCAGTAACGTTGCAATTCCTGTAAAAATATGAATGAAATCATAAATACTCATACATAAAAACATGGCATTCAATGTATAATCATTTCTGTATATGATTAAAATCACACATAATTAGAAAGTATGTATACAGAACTATGCAGAAATTTTTATGTATATATGTTATGTGTTTAATAGAGTCGGGATTAGAAATGATTAAACTACAACTTTTTTTCTTTTGAAACCTCAAAAAAATAATTCAGTGGATCCATAAACTAACAAATAAAAAATTCCTTGCCTCAGAGCTTTTTAAAACATGTGGTAGGCTACCGAGGCAAACGTACTGAATTCTAACTCGGTTAAAGTAAGGTAAAGCTAAATGAATCAACTATGTGTGTTTTTATAGTAGTTAATCAATTTCTTATTTAAATATCTTATAATTTAAAAAAATAATTACGGATAAAAATCAAAGTAGATCTGGAAATTTCAAATGAAACTGGGTAAAAACAAATGAGCAGTTTATGCTGTAAACTATTTCATCATTATCTAATTCTTTACCTGCACTGGCAAGATAAGCAGCTCTTGTTGACACGAGTGAACACACATACTGTACAATTCTACAGTCCTCATCAGTATACTTTGTTAAATTTAATTCTGCAAATACTTGTTTTGTACACTTAAAACTACTATCATCACCATCACTGAAATACACAAAAACAACATTGAATTATAAATGTGGTGAAAAGAAGATGACGATTATAATTTTCATAATTGTTGAAATTACAAGAAGTACAATAATGGTTTACTGGATTTAGGGAAACTGGGGAACATTTTGACCACTGCCCCAGCTACCATTACAGTTATTTCCAGACTAACAAATGGGCATAATAAGTCTTTAACAATGAATGGCATAAGTCAATGAATGTGAAATTTACCAATAAAAACCTAACAACAAAGTGTTCCTAATATGCTATGCTCATATATTATATCTGTTTCATATAGTCAATGGACATCTAAATAAGACAGGATGTAATCAACATACCTTTCAATTTCAGAGACATATTTGGTATAGAATCTGCCCCTCTCTGATAATTCTTCAGAACCTTTTCCATTAAACAACAGTTTGGCTTTCCTCAGTTTCTCTATCACAAGTCTTGCAATCTCTCCCATGTACATTCCTGAGATCATTTTTTCATATCTGCCAAAAAATATTAAAAAATTTGTAAATAAAACAGAAAATTTGTCTCAGAGCTTAAACATGTAAAAGAATTTAATGGAAAATAAAATTCTCTGAATTCTTTAGTTTGGTACATTCATGACATACATTAGTATCTTAACTTTCATCCTATTTCTTCTGGACATTTAAGGGAGCAATATGAAATCTTGGTTTTATATTTTCTTCTCTGTATAAAAGCAGAGAAATGTATCTAAACAGTTTTCAAGTTTTCACATATCTTCATACTTAATTAATCCTTTATGTTTCATTTTCTCCAAATGAAAAACTTTCAATCAAAAAGTGTTACTGTAAAATCAGAAATGTTTGTGATGTGTTTAAAACATTGTATTTTGTTATACTTACATTTGTTGACCAGCATTGATTGAATGTTTATCAACCTGTTTGTCATAATCTGTCATAATAAAATCTAAGCTACCATCATTCCCCAACGCTCCCCATTCTGTATTGATCATCACCTGCAAGATAGAAAAAAATAAAAAATATTATTTACATGTACTTTTCTTTCTATCTGATCATGCTTAAATGCTACATGTACATAGATAAAACTAAAATTGTAAGAAATATTTAAAAGCAATTAGACTTTTGCCATCTGTAAACCTGAAGAGGCAGACATAAGGAATTGCAAAAGGGGAAATTTGAAGAATCATTGTGAAAGGGAATAGTTGGTGCCAAAGAAAGTGTACAAAAATATTTTTGTAGGTATACTAAAATATGAACTATCTCTTAATTTTATTTCTTAATTTCAAAGCTACAGAGAGTCAACTGCAGTAAAAATGTCACAGTCCTTTTCCAAAATATCTAATAAGCATAGAAAATTTATAAATGGAAAAGGTATTTGGAAATTCATAGAAACAATATTTTTCTGTACATGTTTAATTGAATCCTACCTGATGTGGTTCGTCAGTATCACCATCCCACAATTCTGTATTTTCTAACGTTTCTATATAACATGCATTTGTACCTGTACCTATAAAAATAATAAAAATATATAAACTATATAAACTGCTATTTGGAAATCAAAATAAACTCATAATAATCATAACCGGTTGGAAGTCTGTTTTGATTTTACCATAGACCTATTTCATTTATAAATGATAATAAAAGCCATAATAATCAGGACTTATAAAAGTATTGAGAAACAACTTTTAAGTAACTTTCCTCAATCAAGCTTGGTCGACTGACCCCTTCTTTATTTATTTTCTAATTAGATCAATCATAATTCATGTAGTTCATGTATACTTTTCATCTAAAAAGTATAATTTCTTTAAAAATCCATAGACGAATATTTTGATAACAAACAGTTGTTTATAATTATATATGTGTAGGTGTATCAGCTGTTACTAACACAAGACAAATGTCATATTGTCTGACGTAATTCTGGTTGACTATTCAGTTGCTAAATATCTAAAATCATTACCACACAGTGTGTTCATTTCAAATGATTTTTTTAAAGCAGGTTTAAATCAGACACTTAGCTGTCACACAAGTTTGAACATTTCATTGGAAATTGATATACCTCACATCAATGACAAATATTATATTAATCACAAGGATTGAATTACACATTGTAAATTCTTATTTATTTTGTTGCAAAAATGGCTACAGATTAAAGTTTCTTGCCAAAAATAAAAACTAGAACTTTAAATTTAGATAGCATTATTTGTGTAGCAGAGTGATTTTTATGATCATTTTATATATTGTAAAAATCATCTATTTAATTACTATATTTATTATAAAGCTTAATTACATATTTTGAATACTGTATATTTAGTTTAAATCAGTACTGGCAAACCTTACTTTTATGTATAGTAATATTCACATTATTTTCTATGAATATTCATTAGGGATTTACTTGAATTGTTGTATTTGATTGGCTGTTAATATTTCGCGGTAAAGTTGAATTTCCTTTGTTTTGTACCTGTACATTTCCACGGGTACGTTGAATTTATGTCTGTTTATATTGACCACATAGTTTACCTTTAAACCTTATATTTTGAACAACACATTATTGAATACTGTAATTCTAATATGACGTGCTTCTTTAGCTTTGTAAACAACACTGTAATAAAATTCTCGATAAAATATACTTAGCGCAGACTCAGAGATATACATAATAATGGCTGTTACAATATACTTAACACGTAAATCTACATGTATTGGAACCTATTTGCAGACCCTTTGCCGATTTTATTGTTTTAAAAAATGCAATTAAAAAAGACAAAATAACTTTTATACTTATTCGGATGCATAATAAAAAGAAGTAATGCACAAGAGCTCGGAGAAATCAACAAAATAAAAATTCAATAAAATTCCGTGAAAGTCTATTAATCTTTTTGGCGCATTTAAGTCATTTCAAAACATGACTTCACCATACAAATGAAACTGCTATAAAAGTTTAAAGTTTTCTGTTACGTGAACCATCGGAATTCGTATGATATTGTTTTAAAACTGATTTTTGAGGTAGGTTTTGCTTTATTTTCTATTCTATTGCATTATTCGCATATTTACTCATTTCAGCAAGTCAACATGGCGGCTCCTTAGTTACAAAATGTCAACTTTGGATTTGACGGAAGCTTACAAGAAAAACATGTCAATTAAAAATGGCAAATGTTGGGTTTGAGAATTTAAAGAATTAAAAAGTTTTTTTCTAGCAGTTATTCACGAAATAACCTACGCAAGCCACATATGTATAAAGATATTTGAGCTTATTTCTGTGCAAGGGCTGTATAGCCAGTCAAGGTCGTTAAACACTTCCATATAAAGCAGTGTATAATATTAGGTCAATCTTATTGTAAAAGTACACGTGACACACGTTGTCAATTTCATTGAATGTAAACGTTGAACATTTTCTACTTGCAATACATTTTACTTGCTACTTAGTTAATAACAGTTAAAGGTATTATTTATTATATCTCTGTACTATATAACCTGTAATATTCGTAAAAGTATATATATTTATGTTATATGAAATAGTTTGTTATTTATATATGTTGTATTGCTATTTCAGACTTGTTTTTATCTACTGGTACAATAAAGCATCAGAACCCTAAGCTCTTGTTAGTTGTTATTCAACGCATAGAAAACAACCTACTACATTTGTACGAATCATCTTCTGAAAGAGTAATAACTAATTTGCATTGTGTATCTTTAAATTCTGAATTTACACTTTAAAAAAACTATTTAAACTAACTCATAGTATATTAAGTATTGACTGCTAAAAATAAATTGTTAATTTTGGCAATTATTGTAGTTTTGCTTTACTCAAATGAACCTTTCACTATGTTATTGAGAATTTAATGGAAATAAATCCTGTTGTTTTTGTGTTTTCATTACGTAATATTATCATTTGCTGGCTAATAGAAATAGTTGTTAATTTGTCGTTATTGATTTTCTGTTTATTTCATTACACATTTGTACCTTGGAGGAGTTTCTTTGTGTATGCTAATTATAGAACATACCAATATATATGTATAAAGTAATCTCATATTGGGTTAACCAAAATTCCTATTAAGGAAAATGAAAACAAACTGTCTACATCCTTATTGAAAACTTTACTTAAGATCTTAATACTCACATAAAGCAATTTCTTGGGGGAAAAAACCTGCTAGCAGGCACATTATGTATATTTTTTAGTGATTACATAATTTCAAGATAATTTAAAACTTAAAATTTAATAATATTTTGCATGGTACTTCCTCACTTTACTTAGCACTAATGCTCTGTAACAAAAGTTTACTGCTATCATCCAACTTATTTGAGTTTTGCAGGCTAGCCCTTTCAGGTTTTTTTGTGGGGTGGTGGGGGTTGGGGGTAAGGAGGTACATTGTTTAAAGGCACTTATATAGAGGTTTTTGAGAATCAAATACAGATTTTCTATAAAATCTTACCTAAAATTAAACCCACAGCACATTTTCTGTCCTCATGTGCACACGACATCAAAGCACCTACAGTATCATTTATCACAGCTAAACAATTTACATCTATATCCTGAAAAATAAAAACCATATGTTCATGTCACGGAAAAATAATTTCACTTTAACAGTTTAACTTTTAAACATGTTTTCATAATTATTATAAATGTACATATGCATATCTGAATGATTTGCAAAAATGATAATTTATTTCTTCAAAGTGAGAATGTTAGTGTTTTTTTGGTATATATAAGAAACATAATGCCTTATCAATGCTTCAATTTTCATGAAGATCAGTTCAATAATGAGAGATATTGTGAATTTTTTTTTATAAAAATTAAACACCAGGAATATCAAAACCAATATGTTGAACAAAAATTCAATTTTTTAATGTTTTGAACAAAGATCTTCTTCGGTACTTAAGTTCTTTCACTTTGATTTTAAGCCTTATGGCAAGAAATAGAACTTTTTATTACCGCTAAGTACTTTTTATCTCATAGTCATGCAGTTTATATCCCCCTATTGTTAAAATAATCTTTTAATAAAACACTTTATAAATTTAACAAATATTCCCATGTTCTTACTTTAAATAAATCACTTATTGTATTGACAACTAAAATCTTCTTTTAAAATACACAAAGTTGACTAATAGTCATTACCATTCATCTTTTTCAATAATTTTTTATAAACTATGGATTCATTTATTTTTCGTTGGTACATTGTACCAGTTTTCAAGGATTGGTAAAAATATGTATTATCATGTACATTTGATTTCATGATTTATAATGCATCCTCAGGAAACTAATATGCAAGTAGTCATAAAATAATGTTTAAATAATAAAACTCATCTTTTATACTATTTTTTATAAAATTTGCACTAATACATTCAGAAGTATGTTTTAGTTTCATTTGATAACTGTCACCTTTTTTTTGAAATTTGAAATTTTAATAACATCATGATTCTATTATAAACTTTAATTTTGATATCATGATATTTCTATATACATGTACATATTGGAATTGATACCTCAAACATTTAAGTTTAAACTGGTTTAAAATGATATGGAAACAATTAAAAAGGAATTTCTTATGTCCACTTGCTATATTTTTATAAAGAACTATAAAATAAAAAAATGATGTTTGTGATTTTAATATTAAATAGATGAAACCCAAAAAACAAATGATACATTTCTAGTAATATTGCAATTTGTATTCATTATTCTTAATAACGTCTGCACAATGATTGCCATAATATCCTTTTTCAGTTAGCCATATATATAAATACAAATACAATAGTGAATACAATAGATAATTATAAACGGAATTCTGACTAAACAATTGATCAATATGATATACAAATTCTTATATATACGACCCAGCTTTTGCTAAATAGTTCAATCAAATTGATTTGTGAAAAATTATTATTCATGTTCATTTTATGAGAAAATAAAAACATTTGAAGAAAAAAATATAAACAGATAAATAAATAATACAGACATAACACATGGATTGTCAAAATTCAATCATAAATGTATGCAAACTCATAATTCGAAAATATATGAAATGTATACTAAAAATTAATATGCCATATGGTGACAAATATTCATTACATAACACCAGCAAATTCCTGAAATATAAAAATGTAAACCTACCCCTCTCCTTTCTATAGCTTCATGTAACAACTGTACAATATCATGTCCTTCCACTCCCGCACATTTGAATCCTTTTGTCCAATGAGTTAAGATGGCTTTATTAAGTCCTTCTTGCCGACATGGGAAAGAAAATGTGAATCCTAATGGAATCTTATGAAATAACAAATCGTGATCTTTCATGAACTTGTGTATACATTCTGCTATATGGTCAAATAACTGAAAAAAAGACAAAAATATATTAACATTAGTTTTTTTATAATTGTTACCAGTACTTTATTTAGGGCCTATTCAAGAAATGAGCAAATTGGAGGGTTAAGGGGTTCTTCAATAAAAGATTATAGGTGAGATTTATTATACATGAGTAAATCACAATAATAATTCAAAATTTTTATACTTGAAAAACTACAAGATTTGCATTCTGACAACCTCTATCCTCAAACTCAAATCAACCCCAATCACCTTTGACCCATTATAATCTATCAATTTTTTGCACTTATCAAGCTTAGAAAAAAGCTATGATAAAAATAAACCAATACATGTAAGTGAAACAACCAAAAATAGCCTTACTTCCTTATTACTCTATTAGGTAAAACACCATCACATATTTTCACTGTTTACAAACTAGAAAACTCATATTTCTTATATACTTGAATAATTATAAGAATCATTTGACTACACACATGTTATAAGTTATGACTTACTGAATTAACTACACCATTTGAAGTTTTAAGTGTGAAGAAGCAGAGATTACTTAGAATTTCAAGTGGTTTCTCTTTATATGATTTCAATCAATGGCTTGCGCTAGTACAACAGTCCATTTCACTTATAGACGAAAAGGTTTTTACTTAACGACTTTGACTACCAATGAGGTCTTGAATGGTCTATCACTTGTAGTCTGTAGTGTTTAGAATTCAAAATGATTTTTTTTTACTTTTGCTGCTTTCTTTAACTTGAAGCTTGTGGATAATTTGGATCAATTATAAAATGTATTGTAAACCTTTTAGTCAAATCTAAATAAAATCAATGTACCATGCGAAGTATTAGTACAAATACAATGTACATAAAACATTGTTGACATTTCATTTCTAACTTTGTCCACAAGTACATGACAAAAGTTTTTGATTTATTTAACATCAATGACAGGTATTTGGCAACAATGGATATTTCAGTGTACCACATCTATATTTGTACATGATAGGAGCTAAATAGCATGTTCATCAGTATAAAGAATTTGACATAAAAGGTTGAATCTTTTCTGTTGTTAATTCAAGGTTATGAAGGACATGAAGCATCCAAGCACGTACAAATTATCAAATGAGTTAGCAGCCCGTTTGGCCCTACAACAGTTTCAAATTCCACTTATTCAGCCCTAATGTTGTTTGCTTTTTGTTTGACTTTGTTGTATGTTCAGTTTCTCAGAGGAGCCAGACATTAGTGGTTGCATTGTGGTCTTATGTATTGTTTTATATTTTTGGTAATTTATGGTATCTTTGTTTAAGAATGGAAAGTTGTATCTGGTACTCTTACCTGTTCTCCTGTACCAGTCATGATTGATTGTGGAATTAAAAAGATTTTGCTCTCCATGTTGACCTCCTGACCGTCCAGTGAAATGAGTAGAATACGGAAGTTAGTTCCTCCCAAATCGAGGGCTAATACTTTACCAGTTTCTGCAAAGAAATCATGAATTATTATGTACAAGAATAGTTTAATTTAAACAGTTTACCGGTAGTAATAAAAGAAGATTGTTTGACATTAATGCCCCGCTCAAGTTTTGCAAATGGGACGGACTGATGGAAGGACAGAAAGACAGAAAAATGGAGACTGAAGGAAAGACAATCACTGGTAACACTTGATGCCCCCATCACCTACGACAGGGGCTTCAAAATATCCAATCCAGATAACTGCTAACATGGCTAACAATGCCAAAAACTATCTTCCTTTATTGAAACTATATTTAGAAACAAAGATGTTTTTTTAAACTTACTGTTTAAACAATCAAGATTATCATCATAAGATTATGTGAATATGAAGAGCACTTTCCATAAAAGGATTTCAAGCAATAAAAAAGTGATAATCATTCTTAACAGCAAAACAGCAGTCACCAAAAGAAACTACTGATTAAAATGTGTCGTTTATTCAAAACAAACCATTATGAAATACTTGTAAAGTTTTTTTTTTTGTATTTTTCACATACATGCAGAAAGTGGTACTCAGTTTCTACCACATCACAGTTAACTACTAACCTGTTCCATCAGGTACTGATCTGACGTATGTTGGGAACATTTTTACAGCTGCTGTAGCATTTGTCTCTTTTCCTAATCCTTGGTTAAAACTGTCCAACATAACATCCATAATTTTTTTATAGTCGTCATCCGACAAGATAAATGGTTTAACAACATTTTCAACCTGAAACACAAGACACAAACATTTAATGCAAAGTTCTTAAGAATATTTTTTCTTTTCAATGCTTTCCAATACTGCATTCTTGAAACATTCGTAATTCCCTGAAAATATGCAGCGAAATCATTGACATTTAAGCAACTGTAATTCTGCCAGCTTAAACTGTCCACAATGAAAAAAAGATGATTTTATCTCTACAAAAACAGTATGGAAAAAGCTAATTATTAGAACATTTATATTCTAAAATAAATCCAAAAATAATCCATTCAGAATTTATAGTCGTCCTCACCGAATCACTTGCTAGCTGGTTACCCATTGTATGTTTATTTCCAACTTCTTCATTCTGTCTGATGCAACTGGAGGGGAAAATTTCCAAGACAATTCCGGAAATAAGATGACCAATCAATCATCTTGGTCATCTATATTTTTATCAGAAAACAGAGGTAAAATAAAGGCTTGTCTATTTTGAATATGACTATTAATTCACAAACTCCCTTTAGATAAGAATCCATTCCAACTCAAAACATGTTCGCAACAACAAAAGAACTCCATACTGCTTTCATAGAAATAATAAAGTCTGACAAAACTATCAAGTTAGCTTTGCATTTATTATGTTAGAAAATCATTCTTAGGTTTACACAGTGCATGCATCTGCGTTTTTTTTCAATTAAAAGACGACCTTGATCTTATTGATTGAATGAAGTCAAGCAAACCTTAACAGGGCTTTGTGTTGATCATGGATGTTCAAAAAAATTTTGGATTTAAATCTACTGATTCTATTGTATTGTACAAAAAGTACATGACTGCACTGCATGTAATTAGCTTTCCTAATACATGCAACATTCATGTATGTCTGCTAGACAATTGTAAGTCCAACCAGTTGGACAAAAACCTAAATTACAGGTATTGTAGGCCTACAGGTAAGACATTAGCTAAAGACTACATATAGACCTAATAAAGAATGCCACAAACACTTGTCTACATGTAGGCCTAACATAAAACTAGATTGTTCTGGGAAAGATGTGTTTACTTGTTATTCATGGGTTGATGTGTGAAGTACAATTATCCCATCTTAGTATTTCTAGTAAAATCATCCCATATCCTTTCCTTGACAATATATGCATGTATATGTTATATCACATCTCCTAATTTCATGTCGCCCATCCTACCTCCCAATCTTCTGTTTCCTGAGATAAAATAACTACTTTATATCCTCTTCAAACATACATATTACAGATGAGGAGTAACTTTCCCATCTATTTCTCATGACCTTCTCTCCTGTTCCCTCCTTCCATTTCAGTATCCCCTTTCCCATACCTTCCTTCTCCCTTACAATGAATCCCAACTCTCTAATCCTTTAAAAATGCTCTTTCTCCCCTTTTACCTAGCATGCATTACAGGTTTTTTTGCCAAATTTTGATTGAATGCAAATGGATATTAGGGTAATTTACAGTACAATGTATTATAATAGATTGCTAAAGGCGACTAAACGTGACTGATAGAAGAGCAAGGTGTCTGCCTCCCTAATCTTTTCATATTTTCCCCCTTTCAATATTATACAATATCAGACTAATTTGAATACGGTTATTTCATCATAGTTTTCAATTGGAAATTTGTATTCTATAGACAGAAAATAAGTTGACCCCTTTTATGACACTTTAAACCATCCAATCATATTTTCTCAAAGAAATTTCAACTTTAACCCATCCTACATAAACCAATCTTTCAAAATGACCATTTGGTCCCAGTTTTACAAACAAAACAAGCAAATAAAACTAACCTATTTTGCAAGATCACATTTATTCCAGGTAAAGTTTTAACCTTGAAGTAAATATTTGTCTTCACTTACTGTTAATGGTGTCCCATCACTAGCCAACTTTTTACTCTTTCTTCGACCACTATAAGTCTTAATAATTCGAGCATTGGCAGGTACATTTTCTTTATCAATCATATTCATAATGTAGATTTCACAAAAGGAAATAGATTACTATGAATGAAATGGATTCCACAACAAACAAATCAATATTCTCACAGTAAAAATTTCCCTTATGAATAAAATAGGATGGTAATTAAACTAGACAAATTCACACACAGTCACTTTGACGTCACGGATTAGTGAATTTTACAGTATACTTAAAGTTGAAGTCACTTAGTTAACATTAATAAATAAAATATTACACAAAAATGTATATGTACACAATAATAAAGTGTGCAAAAAGATTGCTCTCTTATTGATGTTAATTGAATCCAGTTCAACCAGGTTACTACCAATCACATCATCTCACATAAAATACTATTTTTATGTTTTGTGTGCTCTTAGACAATGTTAGAAGCTAATAGGTGATGACTTCTACAAATAACTTGTTTCCCCTCAATTACAAATATATATAATGGTTGGTATATCCTGTTATAAATGTGTAAACAAAAATAAATGATTCAATCCTGTGTTGATCAATATCCTTCCATTCATATAAACAAAAACAAAGTTTTCAGAATATCACCTTTAGCCTGGAAGTGACCACACTTTGTTTAAACTATAAATAAATAACAAATAATCCTAAGCAATGAGGAGTATGGCAATTAAGTACTGGTAAACAGATTCAATAATTTTAAACAAATTAAATCCAAAGTAGAGACCAGTAGGTAAATAAACAAACTTTCAAAATATATCCGTTAATACTGAGAAGTGACCACTGGTGTTTTAGTCAATATAAACACAAAATGACCAATGCTTGACCTAGAAGTCTTCTAACTTCATAATAAACAAACAATACTTTAAATATTATCTCAAGCAAGTGAAATAAGTATTTGGATTCAATGTTTACAAAAAAACACGAACAAACAACCCAGTTCATGCAAATTTTGGAAATTTAATTAAAATAAGTTTCCATGCGACTTGAAGCCATAAAAGGGCATATGACGTAATATCTAGACTACATTCCCATCTTTCTATAAACTAATTGACCACCTTTAAATCGATAATTCGAGAATTTCTGGAAACCTCCCAAAGCCTGGCAATCGAATCAATAATTACAAGCATTCCAACAGCTTTCAATGTCAACCAAGGGCATATTGATTTACTTTTAAATATAAACATGACTTTCTCCATGTGAAAGTGTTAAAAAAGTATGAAAATGATTGAACTTACAAGAATTAATTAGCAAGAGATCATTGGTAAATCTCAAAGGATTTTTATGTTTTTCAGCAATTGCTTACAATGTATTTATGTGTACCTGTGCAGCACAGGTAAAAAGAATTAGGAGCATACCTCAATAAATCACAGCTGTATAGCCAGGCTTTGCAAAAAAGGGCCAAAAGGGTTCAACAAATATTTTGTGAATAAATCCAACATTAACATGTTATTAATGTTAATGCCTTCTTATATTCTTATTGCAGAAGTTTTATTTGACACAGAATGCCGAGTTACCACCCTTTCTACCAAAAAATAGCGTGTAAAAAAATGTTTTACATGTTATTTCCCCATTAAACAGTCAGACCCTTGTGTCCTGAAGTTAGCATGATCAGTAATCAGATCCTCACTTTTCATTAAGTTTTAGAAAAAGAACTAGATTTGTTTAATGCCCCTAACTTTTATCTAATTCAGATTTATGTTTCTTTCTTAAGTCCTACTGTAAACCAACAATTATATGTCCTACTGTAAACCAACAATTATATATCCAACATTACACAACAACATTCTTAAAGAAGCAAGATTGGTCCAAAAACCAAACTGAAATTCAAAGAAAAACTGCCAAAGACTGTTAGAGGCATATATGTTTATGTCTCTGCCAAAGATTAGCAAAATTCAGTTCAAGACAATTGTAAAAAAAATGCTATTTAAAATCCAAAGTGTTTTCCTATCCAAAATCCAGATTTAATGCTATTTATACATTTAAAAACAAATTTTTATATATTTTCTTTCATTATTTCAAAATTTTCCTTTTTTTATAGTTAGACATTATGCATACAGACGCTTCATATTAAATATTGCAGTTCAAACATAGTCCAAAGTATGATTAAAATTTTTGCCACTGGATACAAAGATAAACAAAACAAAAATCACAAATAAGAGTTATTGCCCTTTGTCTGTTTACTAATTATATGTACATATCGTCAATTTAATGTTTACCTCTTTTTTGGTTGAATCTATTGGCTTTATTTCAACTATGTCAGTCTAGGTGTAAAAAATGGTTTGTAATAGTTTTATTTTGATTGTTATTGAAAATTTAAGATATACTGATCATTCGAAATTGGCATAAGAATAAAACTTTTAAAATAAAACAAAAACATTAATTGGATTTTTACCAGATAGTTGATTTAAAGTTCACTTCAACAATTGCAATGTAAAGCATGGGCTTTTGGCCAAGTAGGCTAGATTATGATTCATAACTAATTATTATAAGCTCATTATCATATTCATAATTCTAGGCACCTGCATAAAAGAAATATATATAACAGTTATACATGAACCCTGATAAATTAATATTTGATGCATTGCCAGACAAATGACATTAAAAAAAACATGGCACTTCTTTGATCATTATTATTTATAAGGTTTATAAATTTTCAAATAAAAGAGAAATTTAAATTTCTCAAAAAAAATGGTTTTCAGTAAAACTGAGTCCATCTTAATATTTTAAGATATTTTCTGTAATTTCTGTGAAACAAAATAAACCAAACTATTGAGGCTTAGTTCCGATTTTAAAAATCGGCAAAAATTTTTAGAATGACATCTGCACTTTAATTTGAGTTTTATATTTTTAGTTTTATGCTTTAACTCATTGGCCCCTAAGAGATTTCTGGAAAATCAGGCATTTTCGAAAATTTGCAATAATATGCAAATTATATGCAAATTAGCAGACTCTTGATGCTGTAACTGCTGCTCATCTATTAAACTATGTATTGACATTTGGGGGCGGATGGCATGGCTGGGGGTGCGGTGGGAGGTGGAAGATTTTCTCGTGGGTTTGAACCCACCCCCACTGAAAAATGGTCATTTCCCGTCTATTTTCCGATTTTAAAACGACCTTGAGAGGTGAACATTAACCAGACTGTGTTTCTGTGTCATTCAAGTATTACCCTATAGTTACAGCAGTCCATGCATGCTAAGTGGGAGTATATGGGACTTAAGTGTCTTGCTGGCGAATTATTATCGTCAAGTCAGGTCTGCCTAAATGTCCGTTTTTACGGATTTTTGACAAAACGGTGACCTAGATTTTACAGACTAGATTCCTATTGGCCATATTATACCTCTTTGTGTTCCTATACCACCTATGCATGCATTTACGATAATAGTGTATACCTACAATGACTACCAGTTAAGTAGTGGCCATCAACAGATGCCCACCCCCACCTGATTTTGGCTACTTTTCACGTTTTTCCGATTTTGAACTCTTAAACGTTTTTCCGATTTTCTCGTGGGTTTGAACCCACCCCCACTGAAAAATGGTCATTTCCCGTCTATTTTCCGATTTTAAAACGACCTTGAGAGGTGAACATTAACCAGACTGTGTTTCTGTGTCATTCAAGTATTACCCTATAGTTACAGCAGTCCATGCATGCTAAGTGGGAGTATATGGGACTTAAGTGTCTTGCTGGCGAATTATTATCGTCAAGTCAGGTCTGCCTAAATGTCCGTTTTTTACGGATTTTTGACAAAACGGTGACCTAGATTTTACAGACTAGATTCCTATTGGCCATATTATACCTCTTTGTGTTCCTATACCACCTATGCATGCATTTACGATAATAGTGTATACCTACAATGACTACCAGTTAAGTAGTGGCCATCAACAGATGCCCACCCCCACCTGATTTTGGCTACTTTTCACGTTTTTCCGATTTTGAACTCTTAAACGTTTTTCCGATTTTCTCGTGGTTTGAACCCACCCCCACTGAAAAATGGTCATTTCCCGTCTATTTTCCGATTTTAAAACGACCTTGAGAGGTGAACATTAACCAGACTGTGTTTCTGTGTCATTCAAGTATTACCCTATAGTTACAGCAGTCCATGCATGCTAAGTGGGAGTATATGGGACTTAAGTGTCTTGCTGGCGAATTATTATCGTCAAGTCAGGTCTGCCTAAATGTCCGTTTTTACGGATTTTTGACAAAACGGTGACCTAGATTTTACAGACTAGATTCCTATTGGCCATATTATACCTCTTTGTGTTCCTATACCACCTATGCATGCATTTACGATAATAGTGTATACCTACAATGACTACCAGTTAAGTAGTGGCCATCAACAGATGCCCACCCCCACCTGATTTTGGCTACTTTTCACGTTTTTCCGATTTTGAACTCTTAAACGTTTTTCCGATTTTCTCGTGGGTTTGAACCCACCCCCACTGAAAAATGGTCATTTCCCGTCTATTTTCCGATTTTAAAACGACCTTGAGAGGTGAACATTAACCAGACTGTGTTTCTGTGTCATTCAAGTATTACCCTATAGTTACAGCAGTCCATGCATGCTAAGTGGGAGTATATGGGACTTAAGTGTCTTGCTGGCGAATTATTATCGTCAAGTCAGGTCTGCCTAAATGTCCGTTTTTACGGATTTTTGACAAAACGGTGACCTAGATTTTACAGACTAGATTCCTATTGGCCATATTATACCTCTTTGTGTTCCTATACCACCTATGCATGCATTTACGATAATAGTGTATACCTACAATGACTACCAGTTAAGTAGTGGCCATCAACAGATGCCCACCCCCACCTGATTTTGGCTACTTTTCACGTTTTTCCGATTTTGAACTCTTAAACGTTTTTCCGATTTTCTCGTGGGTTTGAACCCACCCCCACTGAAAAATGGTCATTTCCCGTCTATTTTCCGATTTTAAAACGACCTTGAGAGGTGAACATTAACCAGACTGTGTTTCTGTGTCATTCAAGTATTACCCTATAGTTACAGCAGTCCATGCATGCTAAGTGGGAGTATATGGGACTTAAGTGTCTTGCTGGCGAATTATTATCGTCAAGTCAGGTCTGCCTAAATGTCCGTTTTTACGGATTTTTGACAAAACGGTGACCTAGATTTTACAGACTAGATTCCTATTGGCCATATTATACCTCTTTGTGTTCCTATACCACCTATGCATGCATTTACGATAATAGTGTATACCTACAATGACTACCAGTTAAGTAGTGGCCATCAACAGATGCCCACCCCCACCTGATTTTGGCTACTTTTCACGTTTTTCCGATTTTGAACTCTTAAACGTTTTTCCGATTTTCTCGTGGGTTTGAACCCACCCCCACTGAAAAATGGTCATTTCCCGTCTATTTTCCGATTTTAAAACGACCTTGAGAGGTGAACATTAACCAGACTGTGTTTCTGTGTCATTCAAGTATTACCCTATAGTTACAGCAGTCCATGCATGCTAAGTGGGAGTATATGGGACTTAAGTGTCTTGCTGGCGAATTATTATCGTCAAGTCAGGTCTGCCTAAATGTCCGTTTTTACGGATTTTTGACAAAACGGTGACCTAGATTTTACAGACTAGATTCCTATTGGCCATATTATACCTCTTTGTGTTCCTATACCACCTATGCATGCATTTACGATAATAGTGTATACCTACAATGACTACCAGTTAAGTAGTGGCCATCAACAGATGCCCACCCCCACCTGATTTTGGCTACTTTTCACGTTTTTCCGATTTTAAACTCTTAAACGGCTTTCAAAGTGCCATATTTTCATGAACAGACGTCTGACAAGAGGTAATGGACAATGAACTGCTTGGTTGAAGTCCCTACTATCATGACAGTTCAAGTTTGGCAATTCAAAAAAGGTATGGAGGGTCATACGTGCCATCAAAGAATGGTTGTCGCCATGACGCCTATATGCGTCATTAGGGGTTAATGGGTTAAGCATAGCAATATGATGATATATTGATGCAATTTAAAATTACCTGAAAAGAATTTTCTTATACTATTTGTTGAGGTATTCATTCGCACATTTCTTAAATTTCACAAATCAAAATATGAAGTGTTCATAATAAATTCTATTCTTCAGATATGTTTAAATGCCTTAAATCTAAAAAAAATTGCTTCATTGTTTTGTTGGGTCAGTGTCTCATTAATATAATAAATCTCCTTTTATTTTTTATCAATTTTCTACATAATAATTTTCTAAAAACTTTTATGCTTTGGGAGTTTACGTCACAACAAATAATCAAAATTAATATAACAAATCTCCTTTTATTTTTTATTAATTTTATACATAATAATTATCCAAAAACATTTATGCTTTGGGAGTTTGCATCACAACAAATAATCAAAACAAACTACTTTGATCATCTGTTTACTTTGACCTGAAAGATCCTTTAAATATGTTAAACATGTTTATTTTGTATGCAAATAAAGGTGAGGAAAGGCTGATGCAATCACAATAATCATCAGTCATCTATAAAATGGGTCCTTACACTGTCTGAACCTGTGTTATCTCAAGTTGTTAATGGGCCCTTCCCAGTGCTTGTATAACAAACACAATTTGAGCGTTTATTCAAACTTCTTATTAGTTCCTGATAAATTCCATTTTTACGAGCTAATTAAGAAATAAAATTTTTAATAATGCATATGAAACATAATATTAAAGATCTCTGAGATCCTGTCTGCAAGTCATTTCCTGTCTAGATTTATCATTAAAGTCACCTACTGTATAAAAAAATAGCTTACAATTTTAAGAAAATTAGGACAAGGTTTATGTAAATTTTTAACAAGTTTTTTTTATATTCAATAATATATATTCATTTTTCAATTAACTGTGAAATTATAATTTATAATATTTCCTTCTTGAGGAAGTCCTGGATTAAAACTTTATTATGATCTAATAAAAAGTGGGTAAATTGCATTGAAAGTCATAATTTCCAATAATAATAATAAAAATCCTCAATTGGCAAAAAATAGTAGAATTTGTAAGTAACAGACACAATATAGATCCAAAAGGTTTCAGTAATTTATTGATACACTTATCCTTTTAGAGAAAGAACGAAGGAAAACACATATTTGTCAAAGAGCAACATCCATTGATTGATTGATTCTTTGGTGTGAACTTTTCAAAACTATTGTGCTATTTCATGGAGGTCATTTTATGGTTGAGGCAGCCAGAGTGCCAAGGGGAACCACAGACCTAGGAGAGGAAAACTGACATTTGAGTCAAGTGCACCTGTACCATTCAGAATTCAAACTCACCTCCTAGTGATACAGTATACCTCAATGACACAGCAATCAAATGATGCCAACAAATCAGACAAAAAAGTTGGTATGGTACAGGAGACTCTAGAAATTTGGCCCGTTTTGTGGCACCTCCTATCAATTCAAGCTGGAAAATGACAAAATCAATTGATTTGTAGGGATATGTCAAGCTTCAACCAGCCAAAATTTTTATTTTGTACCAATGTCATAAATCAACTATTTTATTCAGGACTTGTGATAGAAGATTTCATTATCATTATATATCATCCTCTATGAATTTTGCATTATCATCCCATAATTCTGATAAATAATTCTCTCTTATCAAATAAGGTGTACATAAAAATAAAATTATCCTTGTTATTACAAAGTGAAAGTCATCTTGAATTAAATAGCTAAATATGAAGGTCAAAATTTCGGAATGTACAAGAAAATTGTGCATACCTGATCCGGATGAATTGGACAAACCCATCGACAGAATGCATTTATATCCATAGCATCTAAACTCAAAGAACACTCCATTTCACAATTATCATACATTCAAGTTGACCAACAAATCTTCAAAGATTTTCCCTAATGCGTAAAAATATTTCGGAATCTAGACAACGCACTAATTTCGTGTACATTTTTATTTATATACCTTAAAAAAATCAAGATGTGTAATGGTTCTATTTTATCACTGATAAAGTCCATCTGGCTATCTCAAGGTATTTTTGCTAGCTTAAAAAGGGTTAAATGTAAATTACTGGAATATACTTACATACAGGTAGTTAAATGAATGATGTATTCTAAAATTTCTTTTTCTGAGAAACATGAGAAAAATCTTGGATTTATCATTTGGGTTTAAATTTAACACTAGTTGTATGCAGATTAGATCTAAATTCCTCTATATGCATGCATCCTGCATGTGTACATGTATGTTATATGTATTAATAGCATGCACTCTTTCAACTCTTTTATTTTGTCAAAATAATTTGGTAAGAAAATATGAAAAATAACAGTTCTTTCATTTAAATTTGCATAAAATGCACATGGATTCCGTCTAAATTCACAAGTGTTTGGGAAAGATGCCATGATATCAATATTGTATCTAATAAACTGCAGTCCTGGTGTCCTTTCTAATTATGAAAACTGAGAGATATATAGCAAAGAAATTTGATTTTAAACAAGAGATACATAAATTTTGAAGTCACAGTGACATACTAAATAATCTTTGTGAAAGATCAATTACTAAAACAAAGCTGAGCACCAACTGAAAATTCTGCACATCTGGTAGCAGTGACCTACATTATACTTATTGGTATAACTTACTTTTATTATATGCGAATGTTATTAAATAATTTCATTTAATGTATACAAATATTTCCTCAAACCAACAGAAAAAGTTGAAAAATATCTAGTACAAACGTACCAAATGTATTTCAACAAGGCGTCAATATAGTTTTTTTTTTAATATCGATTATTTTTCGAAAGACATGTCTATTTCAGTACATGAGTAACAGTCATATGATTTTTTTATATTTATATTCTAACAGGGAAGTACAAACAAGTGTAAATAAACTTTCTTACAAACAGTAAATGAACTAAGGTCCAATAGTTTTCTTGGAATCATTCCACCACATTCCTTACATGTATATGCAAAGTATATAGATTATTGGAATTTCAAAATGTGTCAAGCTTTTTCATAAAGGAAAGACTGTTTGAATTCACAACTTTTTTAATCATAAACATAGGACAATATACTGTCCTTTATATTAATAAACTTAAGTTTAATTTTCCACATAAACATTTTTCTAGGGATGTTACTCTTAAAGTTAAAAGTGAGTCAAGCAAAAACAGCAACAACAGAAAAAGTAAACATGTCTCTATGTTCAAATGAAAATAATCTATTTTAGACAAAATTATGGGAACCTATACCATGATTCCACAACTATAATAATATTTCCTGATACTAATCAATTATTCAAAACTAATTAGTGCATGATCTGTCAATTTAGTTTCAATTCGTAAAAAGCATATGATTTAAAATCATTCTATTCAACAGGTTGTGCACATAACAAACACAAGAAACTTAAGTAAAAAGTTCCTACCTTAATTCTCATTTTAAGTAAAAGTATCTAAATATTTTGTATTGCATCATTTATAAACTTGAGGTCATCTGACACCATATCAGCCAATCAAATTCAAAACATTAAGTTCAATAGGGAAATAGATCACTAATTTTCTAATATTTGCTAAATCTTAAAATTACTAAAAAGTTCTAAGTAATTTTGAAATTCTTTTAACATAACAATTCAAAATATTTACAATTTCTCTTAAATATCTAGTAAGCAAAGACTGAAAAGAATTAAATGCCTTTCAATAATAGCGTGTTTCCCTGTACTCACAACATGTATTCATTTTGTTAATAAATTATCGATTTACTTTTAAATGTGGTATGTTTCTAAACAGGATATTATTAAAATCATGTTCTAAAACATACATTCTATAATATTCTGAAGGATCACAGACGCACCTCCACTATTTGCCAATCAAAAACAAGGATGATGACACTCCTCCACCAAGGTCATCGATGAAGATCAATATGACTACATATGTTACCAGAAACATCTTATTGTTATATTACATTGTTAAGATCACGTACTTTGTTAAAGTATTGATAATTTCTTGTAATATAATGGAAAATCTGCTTTCAAGATTTAACTATGCATAATATTTCATAATAAATATGTTCAGTCTATACTGGAGTTTGATATGATTCATACTGCACAAGGAAACATAAAATTTAATACAGTTTTCCATGTTTATGTAAATAGAGAAATATAAGACCCAAAACTTCAGAAGGAAAAAATTCAATATATTGAAACTTGAAAGAGAAATAAAATTTTTAATGAAGGCTCCAAAAAAACATCTTCAAATTGAACAAAATGCCAATTTAATGTTTAAACATTATCATAAATAATGTTAACTTATTAGAAAAAAACAACAACAAAAGCACGCTATAAATAAGTGACTAGGTAGTTCTTTACTCCTTACAAAAATGTAAAACAGTCTTACCAGATAATCCTTATTATGAGGCATATGTTTCAGCATAGCCTGCAAAACGGCCTGAAATTCTGGCTGTAACATCTGCTTGGCTGCCTTAACCATTTTTTCCTTGGAAAGAAAGTTCCCATCAGGCATTTCAAGTTCGGGCTTTAAACCAATAACCCCACCATCTCCCCTTTCAGCCTCCGCTTGCCTATTCATCATAGAACCTTCTTCAAAATTTTCATATTCTGCAGCCATGTTTCACAAAATCTTTTATAAACTTTTATACACGTCAAGAAAATTAAGTCTGTTTTAACAATTAAACCACACAGTTCTAAAACCTTCTAATCAATATACAGATTAGTCACAGGAATTTTTCCTTTATGTTTTTCTTTTTAAATTTGTGAAAAAAATTCTACTTTAAAAGTCAGTAGTCTTCAACTGTTTACATATGAATGAATATTGAACATGTCTATCAAGACTATTTATATACTCAGGTTGTTTAACTACGTCATACATTTACGTCCTGGATTATATTAATGAAGGTTATTATTTAACTACCCGTACTTTTGTGGAGATTTAAAACCTTGAATAGTTAATTGTGACATATGAAATATACAGGAAAATAGAAATTTATAAATATTTTTACAAGAATACATATTAAGACACATTTTCTTATATTGATCTGATATGCAAATTTAAGACTTTTTAAGTCTATAGAAATCATTCTTTTCATTTTAAAAGACCCACAGGCTTTGATAATTTATATAACACTTCTTGAATTTTACAGCAGATTTAATTATTTAAAGCATATTCAGTAGTTTTCAGATAAAAATCTCAACTGATTCAGCATGTAGCCTTTTTGTATATGGTTTTCATAAATATTCAAATGGACCTCTAATAATGAAAATGCATTTAAGTATTAAATATTGCTTTTAAGTTTAGTGCAAAAAAAAACAAGTACCAGTAACATTTATCTAGATCTAAAAACAGAGAAGGGCACTGCTCTCCATTCTAGGGATTTGGAACAATCATCACCCAAATGGGAAAATGTTAGATATTCTAAGTGCACTTCGGTCTTCCAAATTTTCCAAGTGACAATAACACAAAAAAGAAAGGTAATGACATAATATTTTTAAAGAAAGACGAAACTTAAACTCATCTGTACAATTTTCAATTAGCTTCAATTTTTTTTTCATGACATATGATAGTTGGATTAAGGTGAATGTATAATATTTCAAAAAGATGAAACTTGAATCTATCTGCATACTTATTTCAGTTATTTTCAATTACCAGTAGATTCATCCTTTTAAGAGGGTATCACCTAATAAAACTTTTGTATGATATTTAATGCCATATAAAGAAAGTTAAACAGTATATCATTTAGCTGGTAATAAATTAGCCTATTCAAGCTGTGAAGGGTAGGGCAATAGACCAGGTAGTCATTAATTTCTGTCTTAACCTAGTTCAGAGTCAAGGTCTAAAATTTGCAAAGGCATTTCAAAATACTTTGAGTGATAAGGATTGATAAGGTATATTTCCTTATCACTGAAAAAAAAGGTAAAATCAAAACACTTAATTAGAATCTTAAAAAAATATAAGGTCAACAAAATAATATAAGAAGCTAGAAAAAACACACACTTATTCTCTTAAGAAAAACAAACTACTTCTAAGAAAACAAAAACACTTGGTATAGCAAAAATATGAACCTTGTAAATAAATGCAATATAAAAACCAATTCAGTGAATACAAGGTCAGACAAAATTGCAAAATATCCATTTTTTCTGAGATTGTCTAAAATACTCATGGATTAAAACTGGAATATTATTATCATTAAAAGGAAGGATGTTTTTTTTCTTTTCCAAGCTTTTAAAAACCAGGTGCTCTGCAGGGTGCAGCTTTAAACGACCGCAGAGGTTACGAACCCTGAACAGTAGGGCAAGTATGGACAAAACATTCAAGCTTGATACAGCTCTGAATTTGGATTGTGATCAAATTTTTGACATAATATGAGTTTCTGACACAAAACAAATGTCAAGATCTTACAAATCTATTGCACAATATTGTGCAGTCAAAGATTTCTTCTTCAAACTTTTCAAAAATTTAGAATTTGAGAAATTTGGAAAAAAAATTTTGAAAACTACTTCCACCACCCTTTTTTTGCAATTAGTCCTAGACATAATATTTCTTAATACATAATTTACAAGTAGTGTAAAGGAGGTAAATCTGAACATACCCAACATTGTATGTTAAATGTTTTTGAATTACCTCCCTTACACTGCTTTTAAATTGTCTTAATTGTCCATTGACCAGAAAAACCTAGTTTTCCCTTTTTTTTTGCCCCTAATTCCAAAATGTTTTAAGCCATAACCCCCCAAAGTCAATACTTACCATCCCTTTATGGTATGAACCTTGTAATATAATTTCAGAGAGATTTAAACACTTAAACACAAGTTATAGACTGGAAACTACAAAAATGCTTATTTGGGCCCCTTTTTTGGCCCCAAATTCCTAAACCTTTGAAACCATAACCCCCAAAATCACTCCAAACCTTCTACCTGTGATATTAAACATTGTGGTACAATTTCAGAGCAATTGAAAACTTATACACAAGTTGATATCCTGAAAGTAGAAAAATGCTTGTTTTGGGCTCTTTTGGGCCCTTAATTCCAAAACAGTTGGAACCATCATCCCCAAAAACAATCTCAACCTTCCTTTTGAGGTATTGAACCTTTTTATAAAATTTCATCAATTCACTTAAACTAAAGTTATTGTCTGGACACCAAATGTGTCTTCGGACGACATTATACCATTATACGAACGTAAATTTTTTTGCAGTTGTATAAAAAGAGATTCTAACAACATCTTTCAAACGTGTCAAATAGTTTTCTTCAATTAGATAAACAGCAATTAAGGCCAAGTAATCATAAATAGGACATTTTTAAAATTTTGTCCTAAAAGTTGGTTAGTTCAGGAGAAGGTTATGACCTACCACAAGTGTTTATCTTCAGTTTTTCTACTTTTCCAATACTAATTGTGACTAAGAAACATGAAACAAACATCGCAAAAAAAAAAAACCAAGAAAACGAAAACCACAAATAAATGTACTATATAGCGAAAGTGTTTTTTTCAGGAAAACATATTTTTGCTGACTGTCAATATCTTCAGTCTCAAAATATATGTTAAGCTAGCTGGCAGTGCTGCAGAATAAAAATTATAATTCTCTTTACGAATTTGGTAGAATTAAATGCATCAAAAACAAGAGTTACATCAAACGGGATTTTTTAAACATTTTATTTGTGTCCCGGCATTTTTCAATAATACAAGGACCATAACTCCTAAATTAAAGTGACAATCATCAATAGCTACTTTGAACTTCATTTTAACTACATATTAAAATTTGAAAAGGTTTTTTTACCCAAAACTCGTTTCATATTACTTTAACAGTTCATGAGTTAAAGCACAGACACGACTTTTCAATCTTTCCAGAACCACAACTCATGAACGGTGAAAGTGAAAATTGTCAATATCAAACTTGACCTCCATTTTGTCATCAGTAACAACGTATTAAAATATGAAAAACATTGGTTGAACGGTTCATGAGTTAATGCATGGACACTGTTTGGCAGCCGTAGAGGTGTGAGGGGTTTATTTTTTGCTAATTTTGCAATTGACTGGCGACAGTATCAAATTTGATTCTCAATTAACAAAATCTGGTGTCTATGAAATATTAAAGTGACAAAGTCCAATGCTTTAATATAAGAAATAGAATGTCCAGAATATATTAAATACATTTGTTTAATAAGTTAACAACTAGTTATTTTATGATGTAAAGTTTTTCTAGTTTTTTTTCTCAACATGCTTGTGAAGCAAGGGATTTTTGCATTGATAAATGTGCAGATTCACAGACAGATGGACAAATAGGTTAGCACAATTTGTCATATATAATGTGGGTATGTAATTAAAGGTTTATAAGCCATTGAAAACAAAACATTGGATGCAGTTTGCTTAACACCCAGTGGCCAATGTTTCATGAATGTTCAATGGTAAGAACCTCAGCAATCATACCTGTATATAAAAATCTATAAGGCAGATTCTGAAAGTATGATGGACTTTGGAAATTCCATTGCAAAAAATTGTGATGTGTTACTACATTTGTAATATGATTTTCCTGGATAATTGAATGTTTACATAACATTGTGGTATCTATTTCATGCATCCTAAATGTATCAACCTACATGTATTCAAAAATAATATTGCAGACATTTGAGTACTATGCCAGTAATAAATATCTGTGTAGGTTTCTAAAATACATGTGGAATGTCAATACTCTATCTGCACGAACCAATGTGAATCAAAACATGCATTACATTTAAAACAAAACTTTAAACAAAGGTACTTAATATGACAAACATGTTGAAAACAATGTAATAATCCTGTAAACGTACATTCATTCAGGATTATAGAAATTTAACATTCTTTATAAGGCCAACTAAAATTAATTAGTAGATTTTCATCCAAATTTTTGAAAAAAATGGGGCGGGAGGGAGGATTTTATTTTTTAAATTTTATTTCATATGAAACTTTCTTGTCAGGTGTTATTCATATATGCAAGTGTAATAATAAGCTTATATCATGTAAATACATTCATAAGGTATCGTGTATAAGACAATAACAATCAAAACCAAGGAGTAACCAAAGACTCATAAAAAACCAAAAGACATTTACATCAACAGTTACAAATAATAAGTAGGAAACAACACAAACTCCACTATTAAAAAACCAGGAGTGAAATCAGGTGCTTCGGATGGGTGAGCATTTCCTGCACCGTATACGGCACCCGTCATGTTATTTCTTTGTTTAGTTCGGTAATGATGAAAGGTTGTTATGACTGAGGAAGAATATCACTGAGATATGATTTCTGACACACTTTTGTCATAATGGCCAATCAGCTCATGATGGCGACCATAAAATTGCTTGAGTGATGACCTTAATTTGATTGATTCATAGCCCTGTCTTAGCAACTTTTGAGAAAGCAGTATTCCTCGTTCAACAGAATCAACGTACTTTGAATTATAGCTCTAGAGTAACATATCAATTGAGACACATATACTCCATATGCTGGTGCCGCTTTTTTCAAAATTTTGTCCAGAAAAAAAACCCCATAGCCCCCCCCCCCCCCCCCCCCCCCCCCAGAAATCAAATGGTTGCTGCCTAAATATATATCTCTGATCTGTTCTACATGTAATTGCCGTTTAGAAACCTATTTTATAGTAAACAGCAGAATTGTGGAGAAATGTTCTCTTCAGTTGGACTACCTACATCAAATGTATTTTGCTTTTTAGAATGTAGAAAATAAAGTTGTTTGATGACTCTATCGTGGGTATTGGGATAGAGGATGTTTTCTCTATTTCTGCAAAAAACGAAACTAAGGCTAAATCTAAATCTAAGAGCTTGCTATCAATTAATAAATTAAAAATGCGTATGTTTGTCGATTTGTTGAAGTCTGGCACAGTGTCTTTCAATCTAAATCAAATATCATCAGGCTAATTATAGACTGTAGGCATTTCTCAAAAACACTAAGAGACGACAAGATAATGAATATGATAGAAACCAAAACAAGGGAGATGTGTTATAAACTGTATATCAAACGCTTAAAGTTGCTTGAGGCAATGGATGGTTGACGGTCTGAAACAAACAGTTTTTATTCCGTATAAGTTGTGTTTTAACGTTTATAAAAGACACTCGGATTTTATGTGTAAATAGAAAGAGTTTTCTTTTACTGTGTATTATACTGGTGGATATTAACTTTTAAAATATATATAACATACATATATTATAATGTGTAAATAGTACTTTTACTTGGAGATAATCCTTGGTGTTCCTTATAAAGGAAGCTTATACGGAGAGAAGAAGAAGTTTAACTCAATATACGGTCACCAATCTAAAAAGTTCATGCTTGTGCTAATTTCTTTATTCCAGTCAAATGTGTTCCACGATTCTAACGCTTTTGTGTTTCATTCACAGTCCAAATTTCTTGACAACAAAGTCATTGCATAAATAAAATAAATCCAAGTTGTTTTACTCACAAACCTTGTGACATACGGCGATTTGCGTTCTTGGGCACAGCGTATTACTCGTAACCCGAATATTTCACGCCCTTCTCGTAATGAATCTTTATTCTCGGTAAATGATGTTGTCATCAAAGATCAGCAGAATATATCGACTAAATCATTGAGTAGGAATACGCTCAGAAATACGAAAACCGAAATCTGAAACAGGAAGTTTTAGATGAAACGAAATTATCGACGGTTACTGGTATCGGAAATGAACAAAATCCGGAAATCGTATTTTTTTCAAAAATAAAAAAAATCGGGGCGGGAAGATTTCAGAGGGGCGGGCGGGGATGAAAATCTACCATTTAATTTTGATTGGCCTAATTAAAAGATGTTAAAAAACACAGCATATCATTCTTAAAATATTAAATAGTTATAATGAGCTTTCAAATTCATATTTGTGTCAAACTGTAAGTTAAATTGGCCGAATGACAAAATCTTTTCAGCAATTAACGATATTAAACACTTCCATTCAAACTTTGTGGACATAAATCAGACAGATTTTAAAACTTAAGAAATATTCATCCAATTCAATTTGATATTTATTTAAATCATTACTAGTTTTAACTGTTACTGTAGAAAATCAACAAAAAATCATAATGAAGATGTGGTGTTATATAATTTCAATATTTATGAGACAGCAAACCAGAAACAAAAACATACACGTCCTAGTTTAACAAGGGCTCAATTGGTCAAAATCTTTATATGATTGTCCAAAACTACATTTAAAAATCTTTTGACTTTTTATATAACATAACAATGCAAGACTGTAAGAAGGATTTCAGACTGGCATAGGACATATATATATATATAGAGAGATAAAGTTTTTTTTTTTTTTTTTTTTTTTTGTGTTTTTATCTTTGAAGACATTGAAAAGGTTGCATATATTTTTTTAATTTGTCATGATTTTGGGTTGCCTTTCCATATTTTTATTTACATTTGAAGTCTATAATCTTTTAGTGAGAATGAAATCTAAACCAAATACAGATATATATTACATTGATGTCAACATTTTTTTTAAAATATGAAAAATGTAAACAAACAAAATACATATCAACATGTACAGTTTGAAATCATGACAAGAATCTCATTTTATAAACGCCTATTCATTCATAACAGAACATCAACCGTCTTTATGAATGATGCTTAATACATACAAAACAACCTCTATTCACTTTGATGTTAATTAGTTTTTGACTTATGATAATTAGTCACAACTATAATAATTTACGTCCATGGTGAATTATAAATGGCAGAGTGACAGAATATCTTCAGCCAGCATATAATCACCTATATCAGTACCATTTAATTCTTGTAATCAAACATGGACTTAAATATTTACATGTTTTGAAACTGGAATAAGTGCATTGGAACACTGCCACCAGTTCTAAGGGAAACAATAGCTATTGGCAAAGATTTATATTTATGGTACCCTTCATGTAACAATTTTATTGATTTTACGCCAATTTGCATTGAAAATTTCTATTTACCTATTTGGTACTGATCCAGATGACCTAAATTGAGACAAAAGGTACTACTAATTGAACTTTTAACTTCTGTACCTTTTTGTACCTTTTTGTTTACAATTCTGTCCAAATGCTTTTTTATTTACATTATTTTATGCTACCTTATCATGATAAGTACAAATATTCATGCATATCTAAATAAGAACTTCAATTAATCAATGTAGTTTCAAGGTTAAAGTCACTTGGGTAAAGTCATGCAGTCATTTTTCACCTGAAACTGTAAGTCAGACAGAGTTACCTCCCCATAACTAAATCTTAAGTAATTTAGAGTTATCTCCCATGTACAACATTCGAGAACATCAGAATTAACCCCCATTTTTCAGATATCAAAATTTATACTAGTGCATGGTATTCCATGTAGCTGCATGGCATTTCATCAGAGTCTATGTAAGAACTTTTTTGACATTTTATAGTTTTAAAAGATTTTATTTCATGCATTATTTATAAATTGCCAATTCAAAAGTTCAGTCACTTGGCATTTCAAACTCTGACCTTTCTGTGTTCAGTAGACCGTGAAAATGGGGTAAAACTGCAGTCTGCACCAAAAACTTTTTCAACTACAAATCCAAAGACCAATTTTCAGACATTTTTCTTATTGGTCCAAACAAATTTTTGCAAAAACTTTAGTCCGAATGAAATTTTTATACTAGTCTGGGGCATCGGACTAGTGGCTAACCGTGCCGACTAAAACTGTAATTTGGCATTAAAATTAGAAAGATCATACCATAGGGAACATGTGTACTAAGTTTCAAGTTGATTGGATTTCATCTGAAACTACCTCGACCAAAAACTTTAACCTGAAGCGGGAGACAGACAAACAAACGGATGAAGGGACGCAAAGACCAGAAAACATAATGCCCATAAATGGGGAATGAGAATCTGCTATATCAGTTTATTTACTCATCATTAATTGGGAACAAGGAATGTACCAATATCAGTTATTCAAAACAAGTTAATAAGGGTACCAGTGATGGTATGTTAAAAAAGTTCATATACCTTTAACACCCTGTTAATGACTTTTCCAATAACAGTACAATTAAAAGGAACAAACTGTGCTTTATTATGACACTACAGCCAGAAATTATTTTTTAAACTTAACCTTTTACCAAGTTATAATAAATCTTGTGTATAAATGTCTTCCAAACATAAATCCAGATATTGTCATCATGTAAACAATTAGATCGGCTCGTTCTTATAAGGTGCATATAGTACACGTAGCTTTAAGCAGACAAACAAATATGACTCATTACGTATAATGCTATAAAGATTTTATCTGTTTCCATTCTGCATTGTTAAAACATTAATATTGCAAAAAGCTATCCAAGTCCTATAGTTGGCATTTAAAAAGAAAATATGACTAGCTTCACATCTTCTGTTTATACTAACATTATGAATCAATTTGAATATGTAATGCAATATTGGCCTGTAGAGTAATCTGTCATTTCTTGATTAACTGAGGGAATATTACGTCATATATATATAGATAATATTATTTAAGTAACAAACACATATTCCATATATAATTTTTTCTAATGAAAGTAGATTTTTTTTATGTATTAATAATTATTTAATATGCAAGAAATGTCTTGAATAAGCATGAAATATTGCAAAAGGAAACATTTAAATTCAAACTTATTATTTAATGAAATACTGGAGGAAAATAGCATCAAATAAAATAGATTAAACAATTGTACAAATAAAATAATCTTTATAAATTTCTCACACCTTTATGTATGAGCTCAAATTTGAGATGGGGCATCATTCCTTTAAATAGACCAATGATTTTTTTTTCAAACAATTCTATGATAAAAACATATATATTTTATTATCCATCTGGGGATGTGAAGGCCTTGACTGTAAGCCCCCTCCAACTCTTAACCCCCCCCCCCCCCCCGCCCCCCATTGGATGTTACAATGCATCTGCATACCAATTTAACCTAAAGCATACTAGCAAAGGGTTAAATCAAGCACTTACATTTTTGTTCCAATGTGAACATATTTTATATACAAAGCAGTGGAACTGTCATCAATTACTTCGAATAGAATGTATTATTGCTACTTACATGTTATTTAAACTTTAAACCAATTAAGGAAGCAAAAGCAAAATATTGTGTTAAAATTATTTCCAGGATAGGTGTTAATGCACAGTTTGTGCCACCGTATACATGTACATGTTATTTGTCATTGAAGTACTGATGATACACTGAAAATAATCACTACAATGAATGTGAAAAAAATACTCACCATCTCTTTAACTTGCTTAAAAATTAGAAGAAAAATGTTTTGAAGACTTTTCGAAATCAGCTGTGGAGAGATTGGAAATGGTGTATGCATAATTTCAAATCATATTTTAGTCTTCCATTGAGGTTTATGGTGGTAGGAAAATGTATGCATGACTGAAGTTCTTTAGTATTTTTGCATACTAGTATAAAGGTATGCTTTATTCCAGTTCTTCCTTAAATACTATTGCATATAGACATGTATGCATAACTGCAGTTCTAGAGTACAATTGCATTTACATGTATACATAACTACAGTTCTAGAGTACAATTACATTTACATGTATGCATAACTGCAGTTCTTTAGTACAGTTGCATTTACATGTATGCATAACTGCAGTTCTAGAGTACAATTGCATTTACATGTAAGCATAACTGCAGTTCTTTAGTACAATTGCATACACATAATGCATGGTTATGTTCTTCTCATATATGTTATGATGGTATGATACTAAACCCCTAACGGGAAAGATTGTGCCTGATGTTCATATGATTAAATCATAATCTTTCAGTCAGTTTAATTGAAGTCTGGAGCTGGCATGTCAGTTAACTGCTAGTAGTCTGTTGTTATTTATGAATTATTGTCATTTTGTTTATTTTCTTTGGTTACATCTTCTGACCTCAGACTCGAACTTCTCTTGAACTGAATTTTAATGTGCGTATTGTTATGCGTTTACTTTTCTACATTGGCTAGAGGTATAGGGGGAGGGTTGAGATCTCACAAACATGTTTAACCCCACCACATTTTTGCGCCTGTCCCAAGTCAGGAGCCTCTGGCCTTTGTTAGTCTTGTATTATTTTAATTTTAGTTTCTTGTGTACAATTTGGAAATTAGTATGGCGTTCATTATCACTGAACTAGTAGATATTTGTTTAGGGGCCAGTTGAAGGACGCATCCGGTGCGGGAATTTCTCGCTACATTGAAGAGCTGTTGGTGACCTTCTGCTGTTGTATTTTTGTATGGTCGGGTTGTTGTCTCTTTGGCACATTCCCCATTTCCATTCTCAATTTTATAACTATAGTTTTTAAGTGCTATAACATAAACATGTATGCATAACTGCAGTTCTTTAGTACTATTGCATTTACATGTATGCATAACTGCAGTTCTTTAGTACAATTGCATACACATGAACACATAACTATAGTTTTTTTAAGTACTATAACATAAACATGTATGCATAACTGCAGTTCTTTAGTACTAATGCATTTTAATGTATGCATAACTGCAGTTCTTTTTACATGTATAGATAACTGCAGTTCTTTAGTACAATTGCATACACATGTATGCATAACTATAGTTTTTAAGTACTATAACTTAAATATTTATGCATAACTGCAGTTCTTTAGTATAGTTGCACATGCATGTATGCGTAACTGCAGTTCTTTAGTACTATTGCATATAAATGTATGCATAACTGCAGTTCTTTAGTACTATTGCATGTACATGTATGCATAACTATAGTTTTTAAGTAATGTACTATATTACATAAACATGTATGCATAACTGCAGTGTTTTAGTATAATTGCACATGCATGTATGCCTAACTGCAGTTCTTTAGTACTGTTGCATTTACATGTTAGCATAACTGCAGTACTTAAGTACAATTGCATACACATGTATGCATAACTATAGTTTTTAAGTAATATTACACAAACATGTAATGCAGTTCTTGAGTACTATTGCAGATATATGTATGCATACCTGCAGTTCTTTAATATTATTGCATATAGTATACATGTATGCATAACTGCAGTTCTTTAATATTATTGCATATAGTATACATGTATGCATAACTGCAGTTCTTAAGTACTATTGCATATCCATGTAGTTGGATTACTGCATGTCTTAAGAATTATTGCATACATGTGTCTATGAAATTGGAATACTGCAATTATTAAGTTTAATTACATGATCCTAATACTTATTCATCCTAGTCCTAACTTATGCATACCGTAGTTATACTTGTTTGCATATCTATAGAAATCTACAACATTCCTATTCCTTGAGGAAAAGTTGCATTTTCAAGTATTTTTGATTTAGTTGATTTGACAAAGTATGCGTACCCGCATAAATAAGTTTTAATTTGTTGAACATTTAAATTTGTGGTTCTCTTTATAATTATAAAATGAATTCCACAATACCATTACCAGTAATTAGTATCCAACTAATAATAATGAATCCACAGTATTTGATTTAACTTCATATCATAAACATGATAAATTATCATTCTTATTCTATGACTTGTTTTAATATTATGCAATTTGCCTTTTTGCTTATTGTTTTGTGTATATTTCAGGAGCTGACATAAATGTTAGGTACAGTATTCATATGCAAAGAATTTAACAGTAAACTACATCCATGTTGATACATAGGGTATTTCTTTCTGAACCAATTATATCAATGCACTGAATGCACCAAATAAATGATCATAACTATCTGATTATAAGTCAATTACAATAACATGTTTATTGTTAAGGCACCAGAATGCTACAATACTTTTTGGTAAATTACATGAGGATCTGGATGATGAAAATGAAACCAAGTTTATACCTTTTTCTGCATTATTACAGACTATGATGCAATTTCTTTGCTCAGCATGTAATATTGTGAGACGGGAACTGATGCTCATTTCTTTTTTTCAAATTAATGATTTTGATGCAAATGCAATAATACAAACTAGAGGCTCTAAAGAGCCTGTGTCGCTCACCTTGGTCTATGTGAATATTAAACAATGGACACAGATGGATTCATGACAAAATTGTGTTTTGGAGATGGTGGATCTTACTTTACTAAACATTCTTGCTGCTTACAATTATCTCTATCTATAACAGTACTTTCTGTGGAAAATGTTATTGAAAATCTTCAAATTTTAAGAAAATTGTTAAAAATTGACTATGAAGGGCAATGACTCCTTAGGGGGTCAATTGACTATTTTGGTCATAGTGACTTATTTTTAGTTCTTACTTTGCTGTACATTATTGCTGTTTACAGTTTATCTCTATCTATAATAATATTCAAGATAACAAAAAAAAACAGCAAAATTTCCTCAAAATTACCAATTCAGGGGCAGCAACCTAACAACCAATTATCCGATTCATCTGAAAATTCCAGGGCAGATAGATCGTGACCTGATCAACAATTTTACTTCCTGTCAGATTTGCTCTTAATGCTTTGGTTTTTGAGTTATAAGCCAAAAACTGCATTTTACCCCCTTGTTCTATTTTTAGCCATGGCTGCCATCTTGGTTTGTTGGCCGAGTTACTGGACACATTTTTTTAACTAGATACCTCAATTATAGCTAAGTTTGATTAAATTTGGCCCAGTAGTTTCAGAGGAGAAGATTTTTCTAAAAGATTAGTAAGATTTACGAAAAATTGTTAAAAATTGACTATAAAGGGCAATAACTCCTAAAGTGGTCAACTGACCATTTTGGTCATGTTGACTTATTTGTAGATCTTACTTTGCTGAACATTATTGCTGTTTACAGTTTATCTCTATCTATAATAATATTCATGATAATAACCAAAAACAGCAAAATTTCCTTAAAATCACCATTTCAGGGGCAGTAACCCAACAACGGAATGTCCGATTCATCTGAAAATTTCAAGGCAGATAGATCTTGACCTGATTAACAATTTTATTCATGTCAGATTTGCTCTTAATGCTTTGGTTTTTGAGTTATAAGCCAAAAACTGCATTTTACCCCTATGTTCTATTTTTAGCCATGGCGGCCATCTTGGTTGGTTGGCCGGGTCACGCCACACATTTTTTAAACTAGATACCCCAATGATGATTGTGGCCAAGTTTGGATTAATTTGACCCAATAGTTTTAGAGAAGAAGATTTTTGTAAAAGATAACTATTAAGATTTACGAAAAATGGTTAAAAATGGACTAAAAAGGGCAATAACTCCTAAAGGGGTCAACTGACCATTTCGGTCTTGTGACTTATTTGTGAATCTTACTTTGCTGAACATTATTGCTGCTTACAGTTTATCTCTATCTATAATAATATTCAAGATAATAACCAAAAACAGCAAAATTTTCTTAAAATTATCAATTCAGGGGCAGCAACCCAACAAAGGGTTGTCCGATTCATCTGAAAATTTCATGGCAGATAGATCTTGACCTGATAAACAATTTTACCCCATGTCAGATTTGCTCTAAATGCTTTGGTTTTTGAGTTATAAGCCAAAAACTGCATTTTACCCCTATGTTCTATTTTTAGCCATGGCGGCCATCTTGGTTGGTTGGCCAGGTCACGCCACACATTTTTTAAACTAGATACCCCAATGATGATTGTGGCCAAGTTTGGTTTAATTTGGCCCAGTAGTTTCAGAGGAGAAGATTTTTGTAAAAGTTAACGACGACGGACGACAAGTGATGGGAAAAGCTCACTTGGCCCTTCGGGCCAGGTGAGCTAATAATAAAACTAGTAAGTTCGCAACTTCAAAACCAGGTGTTCTGCATGGCCCAGCTTTATACTACCTCAGAGAGAAAAACTAGAGGCTCTAAAGAGCCTGTGTCGCTCACCTTGGTCTATGTGAATATTAAATGAAGCAGATGGATTCATGACAAAATAGTGTTTTGGTGATGGTGATGTGTTTGTACATCTTACTTTACTGAACATTCTTGCTGCTTAAAATTATCTATATCTATAATGAACTTGGCCCAGTAGTTTCAGTGGAAAAAATTAGTAAAAATTTACAAATTTTATGAAAATTGTTAAAAATTGACTTTAAAGAACAATAACTCCTTAAGGGTTCAATAGACCATTACGGTCATGTTGACCTATTTGTAAATCTTACTTTGCTGAACATTATTGTTGTTTAAAGTTTATCTCTATCTGTATTAATATTCAAGATAATAACCCAAAAAAGCAAAATTTCCTTAAAACTAACAATTCAGGGTCACCAACCAAACAACGGGTTGTCCTATTCATCTGACAATTTCCAAGCAGATAAATGTTGACCTGAACAACAATCATACCATGTCAGATTTGCTCTAAATTTTTGGTTTTTGAGTTATTAGCCAAAAAATGCATTTTACCCCTATGTTCTATTTTTAGCCATGGCAGCCATTTTGGCTGGGTGGCAGCGTCACCGGACACATTTTTCAAACTACATATCCATAAGATGATTGTGGCCAAGTTTGGATTAAATTGGCCCAGTAGTTTCAGAGGAGAAGATTTTTGTAAAAGATAACTTTGATATACAAAAAATGGTTATAAATTGACTATAAAGGGCAATAACTCCTAAAAGGGTCAACTGACTATTTCGGTCATGTTGACTTAATTGTAAATCTTTCTTTGCTGAAAATTATTGCTGTTTACAGTTTATCTCTATCTATAATAATATTCAAGATAATAACAAAAAACAGCAAAATTTCCTTAACATTACTAATTCAGGGGCAGCAACCCAACAACGGGTTATCTGATTCATCTGAAAATTTCAGGGCAGATAGATCTTGACCTGCTTAACAATTAACCCAGACAGATTTGATCTAAATGCTTTGGTTTTTGAGTTATAAGCCAAAAAACTGCATTTTACCCCTATGTTCTATTTTTAGCCATGGCGGCCATCTTGGATAGTTGGCTGGATCACCGGACACATTTTTTAAACTAGATACCCCAATGATTATTGTGGCCAAGTTTGGATTAATTTGGCCCAGTAGTTTCAGAGAAGAAGATTTTTGTAAAAGTTAACGCCGGACGACGGACGACGGACGCCAAGTGATGAGAAAAGCTCACTTGGCCCTTCGGGCCAGGTGAGCTAAAAATGAAAACTACTACCACCCCCTTTTTTTTGCAATTAGTCCAAATCCTGACATGTCTTTATACATAATTTACAAGAAGTGTAGGTAAATTCGAAAACATACCCAACATTGTATGTTAAAGGTTTTTGAATTATTTCCCTTACACTGCTTTTAAATTGTCTTAATTCAATGTCCATTTACCAGAAAAACCTATTTTTTTCCCCTTTTTTGCCCCTAATTCCAAAACATTTTGAGCAATGACCCCCCCCCCTTTTCCCCCAAACTTGTGGTATAATTTCTGAGAGATTCATACACTTACAAATGTACTGTTTGAAAACTACATAAATGCTTATTTTGGGCCCCCTTTTTTGCCCCAAGTTCCTAATCTATTTGGACAATAACCCCCAAAATCATTACTAACTGTCCCTTCATGGTATGGAAACTTGTGGTATAATTTCAGAGAGATTCATACACTTAAAAACAAGTTATTGTTTGAAAACTACAAAAATGCTTATTTTGGGCCCCCTTTTTGGCCCCTAATTCCATAACTATTGGAACCATAACCCCAAAAATCAATCCCAACCTTTCTATAGTGTTATTAAACCTTCTGGTAAAAATTTATAAAGATCCATTCACTAAAACTTAAGTTATTGTCCAGAAACTAAATGTGTCTTCAGATGAGGCAGATGACGAGGACGACATGTTAGCATTATAGGACGCAAAAAAAATTTTGGGGTCGTATAAAAACAAATTTCTTAACAATACTAATTAGTCACTAATACAAAATTACCATTCAGTTTACATACATTTTGTAACTGCAATTCTTTAGTACTTTTGCATACACACATGTGCATAATTACATGTTGGAAAATAGACTAGATTTGATTAATATTGTATACTACATGTAGACCTGTACATATGTATTTACTGCATGTCAGGTAACAAGAAAACCAACAAAATTGAAAAGTGACTTAAATAAATAAAAGCATCTTATAGGCAATAAAGGGCTGCGCTTTAGCGCATGATACGCCCGTTGCTCTTTTAACTTGTCTTTTATGCTTTAAATGTATTGTCCCAAAATTGGAAAACCCCCCCTTTTTTAAGCATAAAAATTCATAACACGGAGATGTAAAATCTGAAATTTATAAAAGTTGAAAGGGAGCTTACATCAATAGATATAAACAATTCATCAAAGTTTCATGGACATTGGTGAAAGCCTTTTTGAGTTATTGTCTGAAGTGTTAAAAATCCCCCTTTTTTTATGAATAAAGCCCCATAAATCCAAAACTTAAAATCTGAAATTAATAAAAATTGAAAAGGGAGCTTACATCAATAGATATAAACAATTCACCAAAGTTTCATGGACATTGGTGAAAGCCTTTTTGAGTTATTGTCCGAAGTGTTAAAAATCCCCCTTTTTTTATGAATAAAGCCCCATAAATCCAAAACTTAAAATCTGAAATTAATAAAAATTGAAAGGGAGCTTACATCAATAGATATAAACAATTCACCAAAGTTTCATGGACATTGGTGAAAGCCTTTTTGAGTTATTGTCCGAAGTGTTAAAAATCCCCCTTTTTTTATGAATAAAGCCCCATAAATCCAAAACTTAAAATCTGAAATTAAAAAAAACCGAAAGGGAGCTTACATCAATAGATATAAACAATTCACCAAAGTTTCATGGACATTGGTGAAAGCCTTTTTGAGTTATTGTCCGAAGTGTTGAAAATCCCCCCTTTTTTATGAATAAAGCCCCATAAATCCAAAACTTAAAATCTGAAAATTGAAATTAAAAAAAAACGAAAGGGAGCTTACGTCAATAGATATAAACAATTCACCAAAGTTTCATGGACATTGGTGAAAGCCTTTTTGAGTTATTGTCCGAAGTGTTGAAAATCCCCCCTTTTTTATGAATAAAGCCCCATAAATCCAAAACTTAAAATCTGATATTAAAAAAAAACGAAAGGGAGCTTACGTCAATAGATATAAACAATTCACCAAAGTTTCTTGGAAATTGGTGAAAGTGTTTTTGAGTTATTGTCCGAAGTGTGGACGACGGACGGACAGACGGACGGACAACGGTATACCATAATACGTCCCGTCCCGGGCGTATAAAAATTGAAGCCATAACAGGTGGTTTATTTTAATTAATTATAAAGACTGCAATTCTGATAATTTCCACATCACCTACAATGTAATGAAACGACTCAGTTTTTTTCCTTGCTCAGTCAATTACCATGATTACACCCAACGACTTCATAATTAGAATTTAGTATTTGCTGCTTCTCCACAATTTTAAAGCCATGGACATATGAATCTTGGACCAGTTTCCACTAACATGTTAAAAGAAGTAAAGCCCATTTTATATTGAATGAAACTTAAAGAATGGTAGTTGAAGACTATTTACACATCTTCAAGAGATTATCAGACAATTTCAAAAAGCATCTTTGAAAATTGTAAAATGAAACCATAGCAAAACACTTTTTTTTTCCATTTGCCATAAATCTTTATCAATGAAAATGTTTTGCAATTATAAACTAGAGGCTCTTATAAAGAGTCTGTATCGCTCACCTACATGTAGGTCTATTTTAAATATGTGCATCTTCAACAAAGGACAAACTTAAACATTGTAGCTTTTTAGAAAACTTTTGTTTTAGATGAATTAAAACAACAGTTTGTGTGTGAAAGTTACTTTGTAAGAGATATGTGTAGTATATTTTATGATAACTGATATACAACTTACAACCTAGGACATTATAACTCAGATAAATGATGGCCATGAAAATCTTGTTCACCATGATTGCCCTATACATTTTGTCATTGAATTTACAATACATGTCCATTGTTATTTCACTTGTAAGTTGTTGCTCAACTTTAATTAAAATACACAAGCAGTTAATCAAATCCCCTAGGTGTCAAGGATAAAGGGATATATCCTGATTGCATTTGAGTGATAAAATTGAAAAACTTACTGGTAAAGACTTTAAAGTGTATATATGTTTTGGGACAATTATTCATAATACATTATCATATATATAGTTATATGGTTTTGTGACATTTAAAAGTCTGTTATTTGAAGTGAAGCTGCAACTGTATTGTGTCAAAAGCAGGGTAACCGGTATATCTAGGATTTTGAGAGCCTAACTGCTTAAGTCAAATTTGTGTAATAAAAAAACTGATTTTTATTGGTTCACAATCAACATGATCAAAATGATTTTTAAAGCTGCATTCCAAAAAGCCAAGTTTTTCAATAAACATTTTAATTTAATCTTATTACTAGATCCCAGACAAGTAATATGTATGCTAAAGGAATATATACATGTAAAGAATTTGAAATTTAATTTATAAATCAATGATAAAATACAAAATTACTATTCAGTTTACATAACAATTCTACAAAAGTACTAGTTGATAAAGGAACTTGTAAGTCAAATTTTAAGGTATTCCATCAACACTTTCTAGGAAGAACACAAAATTATAATATAGCACATGGACATCACTAGGCAACAGCCGACTACTGATATTTTAAAATCATTTGAAATAGATAGATACATGTACATACATATATACAAAAATGTATCATGCATGTATTTTAATCCCTTACAGTGGCGGATCCAGGGGAGGGTTCCCGGGATTGGAACCCTCCCTTTTTTTGGACGATCAATGCATTTGAATGGGGACATATAGTTGGAACCCCCCCTTTGTCCTGGGTTGGGAAACCCCCCCCCCTTTTTTAAATGGCTGGATCAACCCCTGCCTTATGCTAGATTTTATGTAGTCTATCACAGGCTATAGATGCCAAAAAAAGAAAAGAAATTGTTGCATTATGTCAATTCGCTTTTTCAGAATCTAAAGAATTATGGGTAATCTCATTGTTTGTACACCAAAATGAAAATAACTACATTATATGTGCAAGAATTTGTACTATACGAATCCTTGCATTGTGTCATTGGTTCAATCTCCATTGTTAAAAACATTTGTACTATATGAATCCTTACGTTGTGTCATTGGTTCAATCTCCATTGTTAAGAACATTTGTACTACAAATGTATACGAATCCTTACGTTGTGTCATTGGTTCAATCTCCATAGTTAAGAACATTTGTACTATATGAATCCTTGCGTTGTGTCATTGGTTCAATCTCCATTGTTAAGAACATTTGTACTATACGAATCCTTGCGTTGTGTCATTGGTTCAATCTCCATTGTTAAGAACATTTTAAAAGCACAACGTTTTGTTGTACCCTTTGAAAATATAACCCAGAAAGCATTAGATTCTGAAACGGTGATTCGGTAGGTCTTTTCACCACCGAACACCACCGAACACCCCAAAAGTTTATTATTTTGTCTTTTATCGTTATAAATGTGACTTAAATATAATATAATTCAAGTTATTAATTCTACAAATCAGAAGATTAAGAGTCCAAATATCTACAGAAAACAGAAAGGAAGAGTCTATAAAACCCCACTTTTTGAACTCCGCAGACATCTATATTTTTTTTTCCATTTTTTTTCTTTTTCTATCTTTTCTATAAAATAGTTGTACCACTCACTGTCCAGTAATAAGAAAAGAGACAAATAGCAAAATCTAACCAATGAATAGAGATCGAGGATGTATACATGAACTGATTACTGATAATTGAATATATATTATTTAAATAACTCACACAATGTTATACGAAAAGTGATGAATCCGGAGACCTTTTTCCTTATATTGATTATCTATTTTAACATAAATTATGATGCCCATAAAAATCTAAAAATTGATTAAAATATACGTAATTTAAATTATTTATCCGACGTTTTATTGTATAATATCACAGTTTTTCTTAATGGTTGGTGGTTTTTGGGGTGTTCGGCGGTGTTCGGTGGTGAAAAGACCCACCCACGGTGAATTGTTCACAAATCATCTAATGGAGTCGTGTTGCAGATTTTAAAATTGACTATAGCAAATTCCCCAAATGTCAAATATGACTAAAGGCTCACCACTAATAATTGCTAATCTGGTAGGTTTGCCTATGATTATTACAATCCTTCAGTCTTATGAAAATAATCATATAGAGGGCTGTTAATACAATGTATCTCTAATGGCAGATGCAAAGGGGGGTCGTGATGTGCTTAGCAGCACGTATTAAAGAAAATAATTTTCATTTTCCTCAAATGTCCTTACCGATTTTTTATCTCTGGGCACTGGATGATAACCTCTTTTGCTTGCTGGTATTAATGACACATTTTCTTCATGTGATGCCGACATAATAATTAATTTACCCTTAAACACTGACTTTTAGTCAGGAGAGTCAAACATAAATAAAGGAGTGTCTAAATGCGGTGACAAGTACCGACAATGAACTGTAAAAATTCCGGCAAATACTTCATTACTGCGGATACGCAAGATTGTAGAGTCGCATCATACAAATACTTGTTAACATGGTTAACAAATACGAATACGAAAGTTTTATTTTGATACGATTTACATAAAACAATACAAACATACGATCTTGAGAGATTTTTAACAAATATGAATAACATATACATAAGTTTAATACACACAGGGACTTTCTATACTAATCTATAACTAAGTGACCAGTCCCGTTAGTATAGAAAGTCCCTGATACACAGAAGATGCAGATAATGATACATGTATATAGATATAGGAAGATGTGGTATCAGTGCCAATGAGACAACTCTCAATCCAAGTCACAATTTTTTTTAAAGTGAAACCATTATAGGTCAAGGCAGAGACATATATACATATGTCTCTGGTCAAGGTACGGTCATCAATACAGACGGCTTAGACTCACACCGAAAAAATAACTCGTGTAAAACCATTCAAACGGGAATGCATATATAGGCAACAATTTAAAAAGTATTTCGCTAAAATATCCAAATTAAGCTGATATGCTATGTCAATGCCAAGATTGAGAGTTGACTCACAAGAAAGATCAGCACTTTGTATACAAGTTTATACAACATGGACTTTTGTTAAACGTCTTTTCAGTAACAACTGCTAAAACCTCAAACTTTTAATATATTACTCCCATGTACATTACTTCCATAGTTTGAGTGATTCAGATTCCGATGCAGAATTAAATTGAAACAACGTTATCAGGATAACAGTAAGATAAAGTATTGCCATCTGTATAATTATACACAGTTCGTTTTTTGTATAGATAAAAATATATATATTGATAAAAACATTCACTGCAGTGGCGGATCCAGAAATTTTCCTAAGGGGGGAGGGGGGGCACGCTAAATAACCTAAGGGGGCACTCCAGTCATGCTTCAATGATTCCCTATACATAATCAACCAAATTTTTCCCACGAAAGGGGGGGGGCGGGCCCCCAGGGTCGCCCCCTGGATCCGCCTATGCATTGAACATTAGGGGGCTCAGAATAAAATCCTTGAAAACCCCATTATGAAAAGACAGGACAACTGCTAGGAATACTATTAACTTTAATTTGTTGTCAAGTTTCCTGTTTGAAAAATTAGATTGGAGAAGTAGAATTGAATGAAAAGAGACACTATATATATGCTGATAATTTATCGAGCAGAATTTCTTGTGTTAGGCAATCAAAAACCTATATAATGTCCCCTTGGTTTCAAAAACAATGATTGCACCACTTCTATTTTTTTTCTCAAAGGAAATGATTGCAACTTAAATAGCATGTATGGATCAAGACGTATATAAGTGATTCAATATTGATATTGACAAGAATATGCACATGCAGGCCTTATGAAATTTTTTGGATCCGCCACTGAAGTTTTATAGCAGGCCGTGTTTAAAAGTAAAAATTCGATTCAGAAAAATGTTCCTTTATTGCATTAAAAATATGTAAACTTTTTTGTACTCGGCGCAAAACTGGGGAATGGCGAGGTAAACCTTCCCCAGTTTCTCAGCCTCATACAAAACATTTTTATATTTTAATGACATTGACCTTTCTTATTGTTTTTATACTGCCACTTGAATTAATACATTGTTAGCTTTTAAGATCGTAACACAAATGTCGAACTTATTTTCATTCCTAGATGTACCCCTGAACGGAGACTACTATAACATAGTAGTCTCAGCCCTGAATGTGGAGAAAGTGTTCCATGATGAAATTGACATTATACAAAATATAGCTATGTTACTATATTAATGAAATAAACACAACTAGTTGCAATATAAAATGGTTCTCAAAGAAAAAAAGTTTAAATCCACATCTCGATATACACTTTAAAAATTAAAAAATATGTAAAAATAAGCAGTAGTACAGGTGAAATTTGCTTAAACACCAAAAAAAAAAAAAAACAACATTGGCATTGATATAAATATTCTTATTACATGAAATTGTCGATATTAATCAATTAAATACAAAAGTTATGTTATTTCCTTGACAAATATAACATCATTTTGTGACGTTAATATCTGAGCGCATATTTCAGCTTTGATACATTTCTGTATATGGATAAGATGTCTTGAATCGTACATAAGCAGTGCACAATCGGTCTATTTTTTTTGCCTAAATTTGCAAATTTTGAGACAGATTTGCTGTGTTTGTGTAAAACTGGCTAGCCTATCTATATGCAGAAACATGAGTGATTTATTGCACCATTGAAAATGTTTAAACAATTACCAAATATTAGTGTTTTGTATAATCATTTTTGCGACTTTACCATTTAAGGGGAGATAACTGTTATAGTAAAAATTATACTAGAATAATAGTAACATTTTCGTTGTACTTGTATTCTCGGTGACCATTTTCTTTTTGTTTTCTTAAAGGAGCACTAGCTACGAGATATATAAAAAACTAAAGTAAGATTTTTTTTTTGTTCAATCAATAATGAAAGTGAAATAGTGAAATAATAATTCACTTTTAGCATCCAAAATGGTTCAATTTTGTCAAATTAAGCGAAACTGAAAACATTGATAATTACTCATTCACTTGCAATTAAATTAGTCGACCTCATTAAATCCGTATTCATGTGAACTTCAATTTAACCCTTTGCTAGAGATTGACAACATAAAATTGAGAATGGAAATGGGGAATGTGTCAAAGAGACAACAACCCGACCAAATAAAAAAACAACAGCAGAGGGTCACCAACAGGTCTTCAATTTAGCGAGAAATTACCGCACCCGGAGGCGTCCCTCAGCTGGCCCCTAAACAAATATATACTAGTCCAGTGATAATGAACGCCATACTAATTTCCAAATTGTACAAGTTGAGATATATGTACGTGTACTGGTTATTTAAAGAAAAAGAATGTCAAAAATGAAAGTGAAACTACGGTAAATCATTTGATTACTGATTCGATCCATATAAATTCACTCTTATACGGTTAAAAACAATGAGAAACAAATATTTTTAATCTATAAAATAAACTCAAACAGACCTAAAAAAAATCCTATTGCACGTGCTGGTCTAATCTATTCATATCTTTATTTATGTTTACATCGCTTATATGGTCATCTGAGGTCAAATCGATACTTAATTAGATGGCGTCAGGACTAATACACAGGAAACGAACCTTCATATTATCTACCCCATGCTCTGTAAACTGTTTATTTTAGACTTTTGGTAGTTAGGATAAATGTTTTACATTATCATAAATCAAATATTAGAATTTGAGTCAAATCGGTGACCACGAATTTGACAGGTATAGTGCCCCTTTAAAGCAAAGAATAAAACCTATCTGGTCGTTTTTTTATTTCAAAATTTTATTCACAAAAAATGTGTTTTCTCAAGGATTTGTATAGTTAGTTACTATACAAATCCTTGGTTTTCTCATGAACAATCTGTGCACATTTTTGCAATTGACCACGACTTGTAGCTTGAAAAATAGCACCAGCGACCCATACTTTTCTTTTGTAGTTTTGAAAAATAGCATAATAAAATCTTCATATTGGCAAATTATGAGAAAAATCTATTTTAAAAATATATACAGACGGTCCACCTTTAAGATAAACTCTTGTAACAACCAATCATTAATAAATCAACTAATTATTAGCCATCCAACTAGTCACATAAGTCAATCAATCAACCAGTCTATCAATTTATGACTCAGAATAATCATTAGATATTTTAAATTTTCAACATAAAAAACCGTATAAACAATCTCGCTACCGGAATACATTTTTCTTGTTAGTCACTCCATAATCAGGAAGCCGGATGAACAAATTTCTGAACAATCGACCCTAGTCATGAATCAGCATACGATCATTACATACATTCTTAAATATTCCAATTAGCCATGTAGCTTTTGCAACATTTATCGTTTATCGAAATACTGTTAGAAACTGCTACAATTTCACCATTTGGTAGCTCTGGTCATTGGATTAACTGGACCCCTGCTGTTGTTTCAATGTTATCTACACAAACAACAGGTCAGCGCTAATATAAGACAGCCACGATTAAGGCTGTACCGTTATCTCTCGTTAATTACGAGAGTTGATAGTTATAAACATTGAAAATGGCGCCGAACAAGTAATAATGACTCCTCGTAAAATTGGAAAGAATATATGTACTGTATGCAAGATTGTTGATTTACCAAATGGATCGACTTGGAGACACCTAAATTCTGATGCAGGTCTTAAGAAAAATTTGTCAACATTGCTTCTGAAATACGGCGAAATAGATGTTTTGGAAGGTGTCGTTTGTAGAAACTGTGAAAGAAAACTACTGAGTTTAGACAAACAAGTTTCAGAATTTAGGTCAAAATGCAATGAAAAGTTAGATTTAGTAGGTGGTAAACGTTGCATGTCAGAACATTTATCTAAGGCAACAAAAAGACGGAGTGAGTCGATAGAAGTAAGAGCGAAAACTGAACTTTTCCCAAATACTCCAGATAGTGGAATAGAGGATAAAGAAAATGACATTTCTGTGCTGAATGTTATCCCAACAACTCCTAGGCTGAGTTTTTCTAACTCTTCAGATTCTGGATATGTTACATTATTAACACCTATTCTTCCAAAACCAAGTTTCCAGAGTTATACATGTAGTACAACCCCTGGCACCATAGGCAAAGCAGACAACAACAAAAGTACAGTGCAAAGTAAATGGTAAGTTCAATTCTTAAAGTTACAGTTTTGTAAACTATATTATCCATCTTAAGAAAACAGGACTGTCCTGCCCCTCAAACTTTAAAACCTTAAATTTCCTGTTTGTTTAAATTGGGGCCCTTTTAATAAATGTTTAAAAGTCACCAATACAATGTACATGTGTCTGTGTTAATATTAAAGTTTCGAGTCTTATTCCGTCAGTACAAATTTGTGTTATTGGGATAATAATGGTCATTCATGTTAACTTTATACAATGTACATATAGCTTGCTGTTCGGTGTGAGCATTTTTTTTAAGGCTCCTTGTTGAAGGCGGTATCGTAGTTATAATTGCTTTCTTTTAATACATCGCATCATGGATGAAGAGTTGTGTTATTGTAACTGATACCACATCTTATTATTGACCCTTATTATTTATGTTATTTGTACCTAATACAGAAAATAATTTTTTTATAACTGCATGACATGTCATGTCTGAATCATGTACATGATGTATGTAAATGTACAGTGTACTTGTAAATCCCCATTTCCATTCTCAATTTTATGTATCTGAATATTTTAAACTGATATCCTACCTTATTATTTATATGTATTTTTTAATTTAAATTACAGTATAACTTCAACTCCAAAACCAGAAAACAGAGGTTCAGAATTAAAGTTAAGCAAAAAACATGATGATGAGTTGCCACTTCAAGAGCACAACTATGCAAGCAGTGCTTCAGAGAAATTCAACAGAAAGAAAGCATGTTCCAGAAAGAAAAAAAAACCTTCTCAATCATCGTTGAAAACAACAGAAAATAACGATTTACACAAGAAAATATTTGAACAACCAGAAATTTGTGACGTTTTGTCTTCTGAGGAATTCTCAACTGTTATTTCTGTTTTGCCAACAAGATCACGGAAAACTTTTGTCAACACCATATTACAATTTGCTGAAATTAAAACTCTTGTGAAAGAAGAACTGTTATATGAGTTGTCTAAAGAACACAAAATATTGAAAAACAGAAAGCATGGAAAAATAAGTACATTAATGACAAAGGATTTTGAAGACTTAAAACAGTTTACTTGGGACAGTATTGTAAATGAGGCAGTGACAGAATTCCCTCTTCTTGTTGATGTTTTGCTGGCATTTTTAGTCCCTGACAGTTTGGAACACAAGACTAAAGTAGAACGAGTTGCATCTCTAACTCCAAGAATTGGTTTTTTGTATTCCGTTCTTGCACAGGGCAGAAATCATGAACTGAGTAAGGTGCAGAGAGTTATAAGCATCAACCTGTTTGACAACCTGTGTGATCAAAAGGTAATTTATTTGCTATATATACATGTATGACTTGTTGATTTTAATTGAATGGTTAACACGGTTAAAAAAATGTTCGTTTAACAACTCAATAACTTACATGTACCAAATTCATGTATAATTTGTAAAAGTGAAACAGTGTGATGACTAATCTTAGTTTTTCAGTAACACACATGCATGTACAATGTATATCAATCTAACAGGAAATCAAAATTCAATAATATTTGAACAAAATTGAGTTCTGAAATTTTGAAACACAATTTCTTTCAATTGTCAGATAAAAATTGTATAAACATGCATATGTAATTTGGACATTAGGTTGGGTAAAAAGAGAATATAAAACAAACATTTTTTTTCTCAGTTATTTTTATACCTGATAAAACTTTAAAAAGAAATTTAATAAAATTAGCTCGATTAACCTTGAAGTGAAGACTAATAAAAATTTGCGTGTATAGTGAACCCCCTAAATAAAATAATACTGTGTTCTAGACCACTTCCCCTTTCGGTGATCTACAGAAATGATTTTTTACTATATAGTATGTTAACAATGTATGTGAACCTGCTTGAAAATTTAACCCATTGCCTTTTAAAATGTTTTAATTCACCAAATCAAAATTTTTTATTCAGATGATTACATTCATACATGTACAATGTATATTTATACATGTACATGTATGCTCAACAGTAAGTACTAGTCAGGACAGAAAATTAAACAGAAAAAGCTCAGTAAAATAAAAAAATAAATTGCAAAATCCATATACAAAATGATATAAATAATGTATAACAAGGTTTATAGTTAACATGGTTATGTTATCTAATATTTTATCTGTTAAGTAATTTATTCATATTTGACATGTATATTTAAAACAAATATCATGCTCCTACACATGTACATGTAGCTTGATTCAGGTACGTTAATTAAAAAACAGCATGAGATCACATCTGGTTTTTGCATGTCTGTCCTTTGCTTAAAACTGTCATGACTGACACAATGTCTCTTAAAGTTATCAAACTCAGTATGTACATGTATGTAATTGTAATATGAAAACATAAGAAAATGTGGTACTATATATAGCTAGTGTATGATTGCCAATGCAACAACATTCCTTCACTAACCTAAATATACAGTCATAAATTTTGGTGTGGCCTTTCCTGGACCAAATTCATTATTCTCCACATTTTTCTCAAGATTGTATTACAAATTCACAAAAATCAACTAACAGAAAAGATTTTCAAAGAATAAAGGCTGGCGGTCTTGTGCTAAATTTGGAACCCCCACCTTTTTTTTTGGACGATCAATGTATTTGAATGGGAACATGTGATTGGAAGCCTTTTTAAAATGGCTTGATCCGTCCCTGCATATATTTGTTTTCCCTTCATGAACAATATTGTACAATGTACATGTTGTATCTGACTTTTGAGAGTTCATTATTAAATGCTTGCCAATATTTGTTTGCTTGCACAAATATATGGAAAGCAGATAACACACAACACAAGAACAATATTATTTGGTTTGAGTCAAAGTGTTTACACATTTTTAATATTTTTATTCGTTGATTTGCACATTAACCATATTGTTAACAGCATTGCATGTAACATTCTCCAGTATGCTGATTATTTTTCAGGGACTGAATGCATGTATGAAAATTGAAGTTTTATTCATTCAAGCATGAATCAAAGAATATGAAACAGGAGTGAAGAAGTATGTATTTCTGTAAATTGAATGCATTAAAATATGTAATTTAAGGTCATGTAGCCATAATTTTGAGGTATATTGTACATAATAGAAGGCATTTTTATGCTGTTTTTTTTACACTAAATTAAACTACAGCTGGCAACCATGAATTATAATTTTATTCTGATAGGACAATAAATGTCAAAGGTAATTCATGTAATTTGAGTATGTCAATTATTTTTAAATGAAGCTTTACATACAAAGCATTTGAATGTGAACATGTCGAACACAAGATTCATACACTGTAATACAGAAGTATAGGTTATGGAGGTGCAACTTGCATGGCACACAGAGAAACATTTAAATTGCATTGATATTAAGAGTAAGAACACTGAATAAGTTAAAATAAGTTCAAATATGAAAGAATATTTTCAAATAAAAAGTAGTAGACACAAAAAATAAAAAGGGGGGAGGTCCACTACACAAGCGCCTGTGGTTGAAACAGCCTATTCACCTGTGCAAATAGAATGAATATTAAAAATGTTGTCAAGTTGTTTTCATTGTTATAAAATCATTTTTAACAAGTGAATTTCTCTTCAACAGGTATTTGACAGATTGCAACCTATAGGTGTCTGTTTGAGCTATGGTCATGGTTTGACCATATTAGACAAATTTTCTGGAAATTTCAACGCCGCTGTCATTGATGCTCTGAAAGATGAGAAAAGGATTCGCTTGGTAGGAGACAACATCAATTGGAAGACAAATGTACACGACGAGAGGCAAGACAACCATGGTAAAATGCATCATGCTTTTGGATCCGCTGTGATTGTTCAGACCCTATCTTTTGACAATATAAGCAGAATTAAACCTCAAAAACTTTTCTATGAAGTAGACCACCAGCTTTTCCTTCCTTCGTCGGAAGATTGGAAGCATATCAAGGAGGAATATGCCATACATATGCTTCATGTTGCCTTCAAACATATTCCCTACTTTAAATTTTTTGAAAAATTAATAACAAAACAGATTGTTGGTAAATTTAGTGAGCAGTTGAAGAAGAAAAACAAGGTTGTTCCTTTACCCGTGCTCCATTTAAATGAACAGAAATATGATGATGTTGTTCAGATTATGGACTATTACGAAAATTTTCTAAGTGACACTTATGAAAAAGCTGGATTGGACTTTAACAACAATACACACGTTCATTGCGGTGGTGACCAGTTGACGCGTGAGCGTTATTCTGGAGCAAAAAGATTAAGATCAGGAGCTGCCACACCATCCAATAGATTTGAACATTTATCGCCAATAACTTTCGAATTATTTCACATGCAAATGAACTATGTTAAATTAATATTCAAACGTTTGTATAGCGAAGAAGGACTTCAGGAACAAGGCACCCTAAAATGTGAGGCAAATAGGGTTCTAAGAACAAGTCTGAATCCAAATGTAAATGACCATTTTGATGCAGATAAGGACTTTATCGTGTCATTCACAGATTCCTATATTGTTGAGGCCATTACCCATTTTTTTGATATGGAAAGTCTTTTTTCTGCACCAAGAAAAAATGTATTGCCTGACAATGTCTGTACAGAGGATCAAAAGAAGGAATGGGTGATGGATATGTTCCAAAAAATTGTTGAAAAGTATGTGTGGGATAAGGAGAATAAACAAAACCAAGAGGATAATGTTGAAGGTATGTTTAATCATTAAAATACATAAAAAGTTTACAGTAATCGAGAAATGGAAGTTTGTTTCCTAACTTCTTTATTTGAACACTTAAGGTTTTATTCAAAGTCTTGAAATCAGTGGTACATCATACATTTTGTAGCTTCTTTGAAATCAGTGGTACATTATACATTTTGTAGCTTCTTATAGTGAAATTTTGATATTTAATTGATCAGTAAAATAAATGGCCAAATGGTTAATTGTAATACAGAAACAAATATTTTGAGAAATTGAAAAAAATTAATTGAATATTTAATCAATATTTTATTCTGAATAGGAATTGTGATTTTATTAAAATCAGTGTATCATGTTTATTCTTATTTAATTGCAATGGTGTGATGATAAAAAAAAACACAAAATAGGAAGATGAAGAAAAGGAAAAAATATTTCAACATGTTCAATGTAAATTGATTATTTTATTTTACACTTTTTATAATTTGGGTAAATGTTCAACATTGTGTATATGATTGTTATAAATCTAGTTTGAGAATTTGTGTCATATAGGTGAACTTGCCCCTTTAAAACATTTGTACAAATAATTTTATCATTTCAGTTGATGGTGTTGTCATTCCAATTCAACTGAGTAATGGAAAGAGACGGTCCTATGTTATTAAAAAGGCACAGAAATCACAAACACAACAAGAAGACAAAGTAAAAAGTTATGGACATTTATGTCTTGAACTTGGGTTACAGTTCAAGGCAATACTGGATCTTTGCAAACTGCCAGATAGGGATCGTGGTCTACGACTATTGAAAGTTTGCATGATACATTTCAAGGCAAACAACAACTTGTCAAAGTATGCCTATGAAATTTTAAGACTATTGGTCCATCAGTTGTGCATATTGTCAGAGCAGGAGGCACATGAAGAGTTTTATGGACTCTTTGTTAACACTAAAGGGAAAATAGACAGCCATATACCATGTGATTTACAAATGGAATACATTGTGAAGTCCGTAAAACGTAATATCAAACACATGTTTTCAAACAAGACTGATAAAAACATAACGACAAGAACAAGTGCTCTTCCAGCAATAAAGGATATAGCTGAAAATTTTGACAAAACTTCAGGAGTAATCATCCGTTGTAAAAAACATTCCAGTATTGATGCCATCAAGGATGAATTGGACATAATATTCGACCTGCAAAATGTTAATCCTTTCACTTTTACAGCAGGCAGATCTCATGACTCATTTAAAACAATTTCTAGTAGAATGGACAAGCTCTTGGATGTGCATCATTTTCATTCTTGGATAGAAACCAATGTATACAAACATGCTACTGAACTTGGAAATTAATTCTCCTCTCATCATGCTAACTTTAAAATTTGTTTATATGTTATCAATATGCATGTAATTTACAAGATATAGATATAAAGATTAGATCTATATGTTTTTTTAAAATGTGATAAAATTTCTTTTGTTTATCCAAGATCCTTTCTTTTTCAAATCATTTTTTTTCTAAAAAAAGTAATCTTAATAAATGAGGTTTATTCCTCAGTGTGGTTTTTTTTTGGGGGGGCATGTTTCCGCACTGCAGCTTTATATACTGTTTTTGTTTTTTGTGGGCATTCGGTTGACTTTGTATATTTTGGTTAGGTTGATGTCTCTTTGACACATCCCCAGTTCCATTCTTTCATTGTCTTTATACTATATGACTTGACATTTCTTTATTAAATGCAGAAAAAATACTTTTCATCACCTTAAATGTTTTTTTTCTCCAGCATTAGCTAGTCATGTTAGTGCATGAATTATAAAAACTAATCAATTGGTTAAGCCTAAAACCATATCTATAAAACTGGTGGTCTGCAAAGAACAATAATAAATAATGATGATTAATTAAGATTTTAATAGTTTGAATTGTTTAGCACAATACTTTGAACAATAATAGAAATGTTTTCTGCAATTTCTGGACCAATTTTAGGATATTGTTCTAGTATTATGGTACCAGAAACGTAGGCTTGATAGTTCTCAGATATCAAATTTGCAAGCTCTTTGGTGAGACCTGTATAAATTGCTGCATTTGGCATGTTAAGACATTCGTTTTCAGATTCAAAATAGTCAATAACAGTTGCTAATATTGAACCTTTTAAACCAACATCAGTAGCAGATATTGGCACATCAATGGTACTGTCTGTTTGTTCCATTTCACTTGGAATTTCAGTTTTTGTTTCAGAACACTGATTACATGTGCATTCCATTTCACATAAATCACAACATTCATGCTTGAAATTCATTTCACTGAATTCACAACCAAAATGTTCACATAAATAGGCACGTCGACAAGTTTTTGAATTGCAATAGTCTCGCATTCCATCTGTCATCCCAGGAACAGCTTGTGAAATATCAGACTTGTTATAATACAAAATAGCTGTTGATGATTTACCATCTCTTCCAGCTCTACCTATTTCTTGTATATATACTGAAATGAAAATAAAATTAAAATGTTTTATTGTTATCTATCATTGTTTATGTTTGCATACATGTAAAAACACATGTATAACACACATGTATAAAGGTTAATTTCAATTAATTAAGAACATTCCAAATTTTGAAAAGTTGAGAAGGGGTTTTACTGGTAGATTTTTGTATAAAACAACAAATTTATACAAAATCTGATAAATGGACATTCCAATACTGTATTACAGTATTTAATATTTTTTTTGTGTGTATAAATTGATGAATTTAATTGTACATATGTATAGACATTGTATGTATATATTTGTTTATAATTATTTATTGCTTTTTTTTTTGTACCACTGACTTATGATGTCTTGAAATACATTATATATATTAAAAACTATAATATGCAAGTTACTTGTCAGTTTGTTCTCAATTTTATCGTAAATTTGTAAGGTCGAAAAAAGGACAAAATCCAATTTTCAATGAAATTCATCCTCAGTGATCAGTGAAATTTGAAATCTTATTATAGACTACTTAATTTGCAATTGTATTTGAAACATACTTTCTAGTGTTTTTGGAACTCCAGCATGAATAACCCTTCTGACATTTGGTGAATCTGTTCCCATACTAAATGCTTCGGTTGCAAAAAGCAGTTTAAGGTGACTTCCAGGACTTGCCATGTCGCTCAAAACTTTGCTCTTCATCTAGAAAATAGAAAAAATAGAAATATTTGAAATTTATCATACTGCAATAACACCAAAAAAATTATGGGTACATGTACATTGTCAGACCGATGCAATATTATACACCTGTATTTACAATATAAAGACCAAAAAATAGTATGATTGCTGAAGTGACAACTCTTAATCTCAGACTAAATGAGTAACAGTACAGTAACATGTTTGTTGTACTTGTTCAGTTTCAAAATAGTTGATGGTGTGGTACAAAAACGAACATAATACAGACAGGCTTGACAGAGCTGCCGTTCATTTTAAATCTCAATGTACATGAAACTATATATTATAATAATATAGCTATATAGAATTATACTTTTACGGGTCAGCTTTGAAAGTAATTTTGATTTGTCATATTTGATTTAAAATCTTGTTTTAAAATTAATGGTGTGATACAGTGGGTGACTGGACAGACCCAGCTGAACATGCATGTACATGCATAAATGGAGCCTGGAAAAGAAATATAATTTTAGCAATTAAAATGTTTTATAATTTCTTATTTTGATGAAATGGGACAGAAACCTTAAATTTCTTTTGAACTTGAATAGTTTCTTGATGACACCAAAGAAACTTATAAGACATTTACCTCTGATGTACATGGGCTGTGAAACTGGGCAACACATTTCTCAATATTGTCCTCTTTGTCTCCATTTTTCAAAGGCCTGACCACTTCCTCATAACCATAGCCACACCAATTTATTTTTGAATAAACTATTGTCCTATCAAAACGTGACTTGTCTGCCCGTAGTTCATCAACTAATGGTTGGTAGATAAAATCATAAGATTGCTGGACAGTGTTTTTTCCACCACATCCAGCTGGTCTTTTGACCAATGTCAATTTTATATTTGGTCGGTCCATTGATGATTGGACAGTCAATGCGCTCTTCATTCCAAGCTGCTTTCTTATTTCATTTTGCATTTTGGTTGTAGCAGTTGCAGTCAAAGCCAAAATTTTTGCATTTGGAAACATTGACCTCAGCTTTACAAGTTCAGTGAATTTTTCCCTGAATCCATGACCCCATTGAACTACACAGTGAGCTTCATCCACAACTATATGTGAGATTTTACTCTGCCATTTCTCTGACTTAAAAAGTCCAAACACAGCTTTGTCAATAAACTGTTCTGGGTGACCCAAGATGTAAGAAAAATTGCAACTTTTCAATTTTTCAATGTCAGCTTGACAGTTCTCAGATAATACACCAGTTTTTAAGCAACGTACAATATCTGAGTTCAAATGTACAGCTTTATCTCCATAGCGAACTAACTGTTCCTCTATGATAGAATTCAGCGGAGAAATTACCAGAATAGATGAATTTCTGAAATACGGCAGTGTCTCAAATATTAATGATTTTCCATATCCTGTAGGTAGAACGGCTAATGTGTCCCGAATCAACGCTTCTCTGATACACAGAAACTGAGCTGGTTTCAAAATTCTAAATTCAGTGCCCCTTAATTTGTTGATGGTCGCCAAAACTAACTTTATTTCATTCACGAGTCTTATTTTCTTTTCAAAGTCAGCCATGTTTATCTAGGACGCTACGTATCGGAATATCTCTAGAGTCACTGAAAAATCAATTGACCAATGCGATGGTCTAATCAGCCGATATCAATTTACCACTGACCCGTTGTTTGTGTCGAAGTATCAATCAGCGGGTGGCCAGTTAAGTCATTGGAAATATTGGAAAATGGCGGCAATAATTTCAGGCTCAACTTTGTCAATGTTATTTTATGATCACTCATCTAGTCTTGGAAATAAGGTATATACTTAGAAAATAATCTGTTTAGTTTATACTTTAGCATCGTCAGATATTTCACTGATATACAACCTATTTCCAAAGGGATTTTACCGTTTTTCATTAGTGGGGAGAGTTGGTAAACAAGGGAGGGGGGTGTTCTGATCCCGGATCTCGCTCACTGTTTTGTCTGATTCCCTATACGAAACCCCCACCCCTTTGAAAACTAATAGGCAGTGGTTATTTTGCCGGGTCCTGCTCATTGTTTTGTCTTATTCACGTATCCCGCTTACACTTATCACTATGTACAAAAAAAATCCTTCATTTTCTGGCTTCACGACACACTAATTTGACTTTCCCTTTTCCCGCTTACAAAAAAATCCCATGTCACATTTAGACTCCAATGAGACCCACAAACAAGAATGGGGCGATTTATTGAAGTTGGAGCAAGTTGGTGAAAAAGTGGGGCAATTTGGTGTGGGGCGATTTGTCATGGAATCTCTTCGTCATACATAAATGTATGTCAATTCATAAAAAAACAGACCTATATTATACACACCCATAGCCAGAAGCATTCATATGAACCCCCACCCCTTTGAAAACTAAAGGGCAGTGGTTATTTTGCCGGCTTCGGCAAAATAGCCTCCTTGGGCTATATTCCTGGTACCAGCAAAATAGCAATATATATATGGAGTTTTGCTATTTTGCTGGTCTTAATTAAGATTAAAAGAGAAATATATTATTAAGAATAGAAAAAAATTAGAAACATACACTTTAATAAGAAGTCTTTATACAAAATGAAATTATTTCAAAATGATTTATACAATCCATGCAATCGTGCATATTAAAATTGATTTTCTTTTCTTTAATAAGATAAAAGAAGTCTCTTAAAACATGTCTTTTAAAAACATTTTAAAGAAGCATAAATATCAAAACTGATACTTTTTTTCTTTTCTTTAATTGGATGTCTGTAAAGATGTTTTTTTATTTTTTTATATTATACACATATATGTCATGTACATGTATGCAAAGCATAAAAGATTTGAAAAACCTATATACAAAATTGATGTTCAAACGAAGTAAGTTTAGATTTACGCATATCAACCATAGTAAAGACAACTGCTTCTTTCTTTTGCAGGAAGGATTATTAACAGGAAAAGTGATCAGCCATGTAAAAGATACAATAAGTGACTCCCAGATAAACAATGTTCGTGTGGAAACCAAGATTTGTAAGTTCAGTGGCACTTCACATTGGTTTAAAATAAATATAATTTTGTTTTATAAGTTTATTTGTGTATGAGCCTTGTTCTGGCAGTTATGAAATGTAATATAATCATACATTTTATATTTAACTCCAGCTTGTTTTGAGGATTCTTCACTTTAAAGGATGTGGACATGGGCTACTGTTCTAGTATGGTTGTAATCCTGTATGTCCATACAGATTTAAATCCATTTGGTGTAATAAAAAAATTGTATGCAAAATTCCTCAAAGTAAATATGTTGGATGTACATGTAGGGCATTTTAGAAGTCCTTTCTACCATCCCACATTCATTTTAATTGAGTAGCTGTAAGATAAAAAAATTCTTGAAAAGTGGCTAGGAAACAGCAATAAGACTAGACATTTTTTTTTTTTTAAATAAACACAAAATAGTAAATATAATATGTAGAGACAACAACATCTGGGTTACCGCAAGGTGATAGTTTTATTGAGTCGACATGTTTCGCCGCTAATGCGGCACCATCAGGACAATATTACAGAGTTTACATGTTCATAAAGTGTATATAATGCGGTTGTATTAATTATGACGTAAAAGAATAAAAGTGAAAGTGAAAATGTAAAATAGTGTTCATAATGTAGCAAGAATAAAAGTTAAAAATAGAAATAAAAACAAATGTTTATCTTGACTGGTATGTTCCGTAGTCAGTGTGATTGAGGTTCATATATAAATAGAAAGTGAAAGTGAAATTAAAATAAGAATCTAGTATAGTTAAAAGTGAAAGTTAGTCAATAAGGTTAGCTGCTATTCTTGCACGTCTGTGTAGAGGTCCTCATAGTGGTTTATAAAATAGTAAAGTTTAAAAATGGTTTATAGTTGTTTTTTCTGTGGATTTAGTTGTCATTGAGACATATGTAACGAAAATTGCACAACAAGAAAACATGCTAGATCACTATTATAGCCACCAACAAAGATAAGAATGTGACATGATTGATTGTCAGAGACAGCTACCGATCAAAAATTGCACAACAAGAAAACATTTGAGATCATCATTATAGCCACTAACAAAGATCACAAATACACACCATATTTGGTAATTTTTACACATTACCATATTTATAATGATTGGTTTATATTTCAGATATCTATGGATGTACATGCCAATCCAGGTTTGAATCCTTCCATGATAATAAAGGAAATTTAAGTCACATTGATAAGGTAAACCTTTAATTCAGATAGGGTACTTGGGAGGCTGGGAATAATTGGATGGGAAGAAAAGCAGAAAGAAAGAGGGAAGGGGAAAGGATGCTGAATTTTAGAATAAAAAGAAATTAACACTGATGCAGGATCTTTGGTGGACTAAAATTTGTAGACAACTTTTCTAGACACTGGCTAAAACATTATACAGGAAATTTCTTTGAAGAAAACATTAATTGGTTTTAGGGTTTTGAATTTGTGATTTAGAAAATTAAACTTAATAAATAACTGTAAGATGCATTTTGTAAGATATATATGTATCGGATTTCAACAAAGTCACCAACATTAATTTCCTTGGAATAAATTGCCAATCTCAATTTGACTAACATTTTACAATCACAATTTTTAGGCCAGTTACAAATAAATGAGTCAGTTTCACTCTGTGCATCTGGTTAGGTCATACCCGACTGATTTTGAGTTTTCCTGTTTGCTGAAATCTTCTTCATAATGTCACACACAAACATGAAATTTCCATAACATTGAGTTAACAACATAAGGCGTGTGTATAATTATGTTTACAGTAAATTATTTATTTTTGTATTTCAGTCAACAATAGGATGGTATAGATACAGACACAACACATCTCACAGAATGTCCATGAAAGAAAAGTCAATTCATCAGACCTTGTTGAAGAATATACCTCCTGACAAACAAGAAAACTTCATATTCATCCTATGTACCTCACAAAAATCTGAAAATGTTTCAACTTCTAACTTTGATTTTACAGTTTTCAAATATAGTATCAGGTATGTATAACTTAAAATTTAGCCAATGATTAAGACATAGAACATAACCAGAAAGGGAATGCACTATGTGTTCAACCATTTCAACTTTTTGTATATGGTACATTAGTGGATGACAAAAAACATCAATACTCTTATAACTTCATGTATACTGACTCAATTACTAACAGAAGCTATATTTACAATAATCTCAAAATATCCATTATTTCATCTAAAGCATGAAAGGAAAATTATTTTAACTAAAGCAAGAAAGAAAAAGAAAAATAATATTTTTGTTTCACTGAGACAACAATTTACAATTTGTTCTTCAGATTTTTTTATACTGTTCTTTGCAGATGCACACACCACCAATTTCACATAGCTCCACCTAATTGTGTGTTGATTGACAGATAAAAAGCATATTATAAACCATATGTGTATTGGAAGTATAATGATGTAAAATGTTGATCACATGATCACAGGACTGTCTTGCAATATGGGTTTTAAAGTTGTCCATACCAAACTTTCTATTTTAATTTATAAATTCAAAGAACATTAACCAATATTTAATTTGGTCAGTTACTGAGATACAATTTTATTTCAGAGATAAGAAATATGCTGCTGTACCAGTGACTGTGATAAACCTTGGTGATACTACACATACAGACTATAAATGTGCTAAATCTTGTACAATAGACTATGATTCTGGGGCACTCGGGGATTTGTTGTCAACATTTGAGTAAGTGAAGTAGACCATATAGATTCTTTAGAGATTTAGAATGAAAGTACAAAACATGGAGCAATTGCTGGGACAGAATTTTTCAAGGATTTGCACCAAATTATAAAACTACTCCAGTAAAGAGAAGAGTAAAGCCAATGAACCTTTTTTTTTTATGAAAATTTTAGGGTCCTAATTTAAAAACTCAAAGTTTCTTCAACACATCCATGCAATTATGATAAAAATATATTTCTGCACTTCTGAATTGGGCCAGCTGCTGATAATGATTTCATGAATGAAGAAATACATTAACATAAGTTTGCATGCAGAAAGTTTTAGTTAAATGTATATAATGACATTGTTGTTTTAGGCGTGAATTGATTGGTACTAGAGAGAGGTCCTCCGAGGCAGCTGGTGTTCAGAAAATGGCTGAAAGTATACAAACACAGCTACAGGTATTTTAATTTTTAAATGTAACGTTTGATGCAACTCTAGTTTAATGATCGCTTTTATCTTATCTCCTTTCTTCAGATATCTAAATAAAAGAACCTGTGGTATGAGTGCCAATGAGACAACTTGCCATTAAAGTCACAAATTGTAAAAGTGAACCATTATAGGTTAATGACCTTCAACACAGAGCCTTGGCTCACACTGAAAAGCAAGCTATAAAGGCTCTCAAAAATGACTAGTGTAAAACCATTCAAACAGGAAAACCAACAGTCTAAACTATATAAATCAAAGCGCTGTAAGCGCTGAAGGCAGTTAACCAAAAACCAAGGCAACCAATATGAAAACTGTGGCAATTTTGCCTCAACATTAAACATTCATATATAGTACATTCATGTTTATCTAATGATTTAATTTATTAAGGCAAATAATTTATATGTTATCAAGGTTTCAAAAGCAATGCATATATCAATGTATATTTGTAATAGTATGAATTGACTGGTTTCCCTGGAAAGAAAACTGAGTTTGTGTTCTATAGTACAAAAGTTATGAGACACGAATCAGACAAATGTTCACTACAACAGGGATCAAAGGTGAGGTCTGACTGACCTGCCCATAGTAAATGTAAATGATTTGTTATTTTGTCCCATACATATGAATATATATAATTTAGGGGTGGGGATCTCAAGGTTTTCAAGTTCTCAAACAGGTAGGGGTAGGCAGAGGATTTAGGGGGGCAGGGGGCCTGGCCCCCTTTTTTGGGAAAAAAATTGGTTGCTTATATATGGAATCACTGAAGGGTGACTGGAGCGGGCCCCTCTTAGGTCAGTCAGTGGGCCACACTTATGAAAATTTCTGGATCCACCACTGGGGGTAGGGTGACCCTAGGGACTTCCCCTACATTTCATTTTATTTGTTATATTGTCCCATACATGAATATATATGGTTTAGGGGTGGGGATCTCATTGGTTTCCAAGTTCTCAAACAGGAGGGGTAGGGTGACCCCAGGGACTCCCCCTATATTTCATTTAATTAGTTATATTGACCCATACATGAATATATATTGTTTTGGTGTGGGGATCTCGACCGTTTCCAAGTTCTCAAACAGGAGGGTTGGGATGACCACAGGGACTTCCCCTATATTTCATTTGATTTGTTATATTGTCCCATACATGAGTATATATGGTTTAGGGGTAAGGATCTTGGCCATTTCCAAGTTCTCAAACAGGAGGGTGAACAGTGACCTATGGGACTCCCCCTATCTTTCATTTGAATTGTTATGTAGTCCCATACATGAATATATATGGTTTAGGGGTGGCGATCTCAATGGGTTTCAAATTCTCAAACAGGAGGGGGTGGGGTGACCCAAGGGACTCCCCCTATATTTCATCTGATTTGTTATATTGTCCCATACATGAATATATATGGTTTAAGGGTGGGGATCTCGACCATTTCTAAATTCTAAAACAGGAGGGGTGGGGTGACCCCTAGCGACTCCTATATTTCATTTGATTTTTTATATTGTCAAAAACATGAATATATATGGTTAAGGGGTGTGGATCTCGACCGTTTCCAAGTTCTCAAACAGGAGGGGTGGGGTAATTCCAGGGACTCCCCCTATATTTTATTTTTAATTTATTATATTGTCCTATACTTGAATATATGCAGGGGTGGATTCAGACGGGGAGGGTTGCGGGCTTGCACCCCCCTTAAATTTGCAAAGCATGGGTTGTTCTCAGCTTAATAAAGAATATTCCGATAATTTTACCTAAATTTTTTTTTAGCCTCACTCTGCACGGCGAAAATTTAAGTTTGCGCCCCTACTAACCTAAAATCCTAGATCTGCCCCTCATATGGTTCAGTGGTGGGGAGCTCGACCGTTTCCAAGTTATCAAACAGGAGGGGGTAGAGTGGCCCAAAGAATGCCACCTATATATCATATGATTTACTTACATTAAGGTATATATAATAAAGTTGCATTATTTGTGAAAATAAAGAAAGAAACTTTCAGCTACTTTAATTGACCCTTCAAAATTGAGAAAAAACAAATAACCCCTCGAAATTGCAGTAATATGTTTACACTTTAAAAGCATCTCACATGCATTATCATCATTTATCATTCATAAAGAAAATTTAGACTGTGACCATGAACATGTATATTGTTAGATATACTGTTCCCAGCTGTCACGTTGTATTGGATTTTTAAATTAAAATTTGTCAAAAAGTAATTTTGAGTTTCTGAATAAAATATTTTTCTGCTTTTTCTTTCTTTTACATATATCTTTTGGTTTACAATACTAGTGTTTATATTCATTTACCATGCATAGATGTATTTTTTCACCGGATTTATTTTGTAAATGATCGCCAAACCCGGAATTACCCTTATCCGCTTCCGGAATCAGATCCGATTTTGTAAAATTTTGTCTTCACGGCCGCCATTGTTATGTGTTTACAATGTAGTTTTTGTCAATCAGATACGATTTTACTCGAATTTATACAATATTTGTCGGCGATTTTCTGTATAAAGCTAGCGGTTGAACAAAATGAACATCGCCGTCATGAATAATGATGATAAAAATAAGTTTTTAGCTCGTTTAATTGGAGACTTTGGTGAACGTGGTGAAAAGGTTTGCAAAGTAAATTCTTATTTTCTTTCAAATGGAAGGTGACTACGTCGGTCGTAGCTAGAAACCAACTATCATAGTCGAAATTCCGCTTGCAAAAGTGAAAGGTCGCGGACCTCGGACCACCGCTAATTTGCACACCTGCCTCCAAATTGAAAAACGACGAAAATTTCTTTTTCTAATTTGAAATTGCCGCCTACAGCATGAACAGTTGAACTTATTATATAATATACTACTGACGTAGTTGTACTACGTATTGATGACAAACAATATTCCTACGACTTTTGTCATTTGGGAAATCTAAACTACTTGTCTAAAGAGATTTTCGGCGATTAAATATTTCATACAATTGTTCTTTGACATCTTAGCTAAAAGCACAAGTCATAATGAACTACACAAGGATTCTTAATAAGCACTACTTCCTATGTGTAACTTTAAAACTTTTGGATAAATCGACGATCATTTAAGGTTTTTCTGGTCATTTTTTTTGTAATCCAGAATAAAAAGTATTAAAAAAGTGTTCAATTAGTTATATATAATATAGTAGCAAGCTAGATAATAACAATGGCAAGTATTTCAGGATTTATTGGGTAGAACACAAATCTAGGGTGCTCGCATAATGCAGCTTAACTGCATAAAAATGAGAAATGAGAGACACTTATGAACCACTGAACAACAGGTTCCTAACATACAAATGTCTAGGGAACTTCTGAAAAAATGTTTATATAATATTCTATTTTTGTCGAGCCTTCGACTTTAGTCGAAAAAGCGAGAGTAAGCGATCCTACATTGCGGCGGTGGCGTCCACAAATATTCACTCTGTGGTTAAAGTTTTTGAAATTTTAATAACTTTCTTAAACTATACTGGATTTCTACCAAACTTGGACAGAAGCTTGTTTATGATCATAAGATGGTATCCAGAAGTAAATTTTGTAAAAATAAAATTCCATTTTTTTCCATATTTTACTTGTAAATGGACTTAGTTTTTCTGCGGGTAAACATAACATTCACTCTGTGGTTAAAGTTTTTAAAATTTTAATAACTCTCTTAAACTATCCTGGGTTTGTACCAAACTTGGACAGAAGCTTGTTTATGACCATAAGATAGTATCCAGAAGTAAATTTTGTAAAAGAAAAATCCATTTTTTCAATATTTTACTTTTAAATGGACTTAGTTTTTCTGCGGGGAAACATTACATTCACTCTGTGGTTAAAGTTTTTAAAATTTTAATAACTTTCTTAAACTATCCTGGGTTTGTACCAAAATTGGACAGAAGCTTATTTATGATCATAAGATAGTATCTATAAGTAAATTTTGTAAAAAAAAAAAATCCACTTTTCCGTATTTTACTTTTAAAAGGACTTAGATTTTCTTCCTGTTAACATTACATACGTGTAAAGTCTGCAGTTAAAGTTTTTAAATCATTTATAAGATTCATAAACTATGCTGGATTTTTACCAAACTTGGACAGAAGCTTCTTACAATCAAAAGATTGTATCAAGAGGAATATTTTTATTGATTTTTTTCCTCATTTTTGTTGAGCCTGCGATTTACAGCAAAAGTAGGCGAGACACTGTGTTCCGCGGAACCCTTACAAATTTTATATGACTTTAAAAAGTAAAAAAAAGTATCCACTGATTTATAAAATAGGGCATCTGTTCACTATCTGTATTGAGCATTCCAAAATTGTCTATATATTGAAATTAAAGAATTTTGTATAAAATATTTTTATGTTTGATAATTTAATGATTTTTACCCTAAGTGTCTTACATATGGAGTGATGGAGTCTGACCAAGAGGCACTTGAATTACAGTCAGAGCTGGAAAAAATGGAGTTACAGCTTCACCAAAAGATGGAGAAAAAACGTGCAATGAAACCTCTCCCCCCTAGCCCTACTTCACCTGAAATGCCATCTACAAGTCGATTGCTGAATGAAGATACTGCTGCCAGATCCAAGCGTAAGGGTTCTTAGATTATACTGTTGAGAAATAACTGAAAAAGACATTTTTCAATCTTTCAAGAACCCATAACTCTTGAACGGTAAAAGTCAAAATAGTCATTATCAAATTTGACCTCCATTTTGTCATCAGTAAAAACATATTAAAATTTTTGAAAAGCTTTGGTTGAATGGTTCATGAGTAAATGCAAAAACATGACTGGAAACACCATTTTTCAATCTTTCAAGAACCATAACTCCTAAACAGGAAAAGTGAAAATCACCATCATTGAATTTGACCTCAATTTTGTCTTCAGTAACAACATATTTAAATTTTGAAAGCTTTGGTTGAACGGTTAATGAGTTAATACATGGACACTACTAAAAATGCCATTTTTCAATCTTTCAAGAACCATAACTCCTTAACAAGCTCGATAAATCGTCATTATTGAACTTGACCTCCATTTTGTTGTCAGTAACAACATATTTAAATTTTAAAAGCTTTGGTTAAAAGGTTGATGAGTAAATGAACAGACAACATTTGCCTGCCGTCGACAGACTGCAGTACATCCCCAAATCAATAACCAACATTTTTCATCCAAAATCTGGTTAAAAATTGGGCTGCCCAATAGACCAACTTCTTAAGTGAATGTGATGAATTGACCTATTGTTTCTTCAGATAGCCCTTTTCCAGGTTATTGTACCTACTTAGAAGTCAACAGAGACTTGTAATTTGAATGATATCAACATTGTTCTATTTATCACAATAGACAGATAAAAAAAACTATACCCTCATATTATAATAACGACAGTCATAAATGTTTTACAATAAGGGATGTTTCTTTTAAAAAGTATAAGTCTTGCATTATATTTCAATATTTCAATATTCACTTCTTCAGAAAGAGGTTTCTGAAGGGAAATTCTTCTTGCAGTATTATTCCTGTCATATTTCAATATGTGCTTCTCTTTACAGATTCTTATTTTGAGGGGGGAAAAAATTATAAAGCTATTCTCTTTTCTAAAATAGTTAATCTTAGAATTACATTATGTTGGGATATATGTAACTATATAAGATAAATTTTATTTCTGTAATAGGTGAGCAAAAGAGAAAAGACCAGATGAAACTATATCCTAACTTGAGTGACTTAAAAGTTTCTAGTGGAGGATCACGACAGAGGCGCATGAGTGACGATAATTACTCGATAGATGTAGATAATGGAAAATCAACTAATTTACATACTCAAATAGAACAAAAGTGCCATATATTAGACTCGCCTATTGAAGTTACCGAAGAAACTCTTTCTAATTGTTCTACAGAATTTAATCTATCTGGTGAAAAATTAGCAGAACCAGTTTCTAATCATGAAGATGATAAACATATTGATATCCCATTTGCTGACAGTGAAGGATTTGATCATAGTCATTCAATTAAAGATGAAACAAGTGCTAAAAATAAAAATGATGCAAAAGATGTTAAAAATAGAAATTCTGATCCTTTTTCATTTGTGGAAGGTATGCTTGCTAATTCTAAAAGTGGCGTTTTACAAAAGAAAATGAATCAAGACAAGACTGAAACAAAAAATACAAAACCTCAGTCTGGTGAGTCTGGAAGAGTGACTAGGTCAAGGAATAGTCAAGCAATTGGAAATAACTCTGCAGTGAATCAGTCAGAGAAACAATCTAGTGGTAAACAAAACCAAAACAAACAAGTTCAACAAAGGTCAAGGTCAGGAGAGAAGCAGACTACAAACGTGTCCAATAAAAGAAAAAATGACCAAAATCGTAACAATGACCAAAGTGGAAATGGGAGTGAAGAGGATATTTTTGACACAAAAGATGAAAATGGAGAAAATCATGTAATAGATGTTTCATCTTCTCCTGTTTTTTAATCAAATTGTCAATTTTTAATGTAGTCAAATCTTGTTCAGGGCAAATCAGACACTTTATTGCAATCACTATGAAAACATGTACTGTGGAAATCATTCTTTTTCGTAGATACCAATTTTCATTGATTGAGGGGTAAAAAAATATTTTCTTGAATATTTGATTTCTTGATTTTGTGACAGCAGGGCTCACACTACTTCAGAATTATAGGGAGAAGTGACTTCTCTTTTTGAAACTGATAGGGAGAAGTGGTGAGATTTGAAAGAGAAGTGCTCATTCGCGCGGGTGCGCTACAATGTTTGGATTTTACAATAGTATAAAGGGCCATATGTAAATAATGTTCTTTTTATGTTGTTCAATTCATATGAGTAAAAAATTACAATTAAAGTAACATTTGAAATTAAAAGTTGTTTAAGTTTTACTAAGGTTTTTGTGAGAAACTACCAACTAAATATCTAGCACTAAAAAAAAAAGTATTTTAAAAAATGTAAAGAAATTATATCAATTACAATTTAATTAAAAATTATCTTGTGTATGAAATTCAGTGTTTCTCATAAAAAAAATATAAAAGTTATTAAGCTGGGCCATAATATATTGATATTAGTATAATAGTCTCAGAGTTAAGCAACTTTAATCAATAGTTTGAAACATTCATAAAAAATATAGGGAATTATATACACCAATCAATTAGATGTAACCAAAAGTCTCTTAATGCGTGTGGGATGCGTAATTTTTCCCTTTGGGATCAATATTCTTCTGTCAGCTGTTCCATCCGTGCGTCCGTAGTAATTATTGTAAAAGTACGGATTTCGGTCATAGCTGGACCGGTTCAGATCCGTAGTTTAGAAATCGGTCAATGGCGGACGAATGCAAGAAAATTTACAAAAATAAACGATGTTTGACAAGTTATTTGGAAAGGAACATGACGGTTTTAATGCAATAAATGGATTAAACATTTACTGGAGGCAACTTTTATCACGTTTAAATGAAGTAACAAACTTATTTTGCCGCCGAAATTTAAGTTGATGTACGTTTTCGAGTAGCACCGGAACTTGCGAAAATGCACGAAGTGATAAAAAGTTGTATTTTTATCAAATAACCTGATACACACTGCGAACACAATGCTTCAACCTCTTTTCTAAAGATAATGAATAGTTTATGTCTGAATTTCTTTAATTATCAGTAAAAAATTGATGTTTCATCAACTTGGTAAAAATTGAAAATGTCCGATGACGGAAGCGACTGAAAGCGACTTTCGTCAAGAACAGGGTGACTTGTTTTCGCTTTTGGGGGTCGGGGAAAGCGAAGTGACGGTCGGGAGGGCGACTTCTTCGCCCAAGTCGCCTGGTAGCGTGAGCCCTGTGACAGTGCATAAATTCTTAAAGAAACTTGTACTTTGTTAAAGATGTATTTCCTTGGTTTACCTTGACAATGAAATCCACTAAAATTGGCATCTATTAAATAATAATGAATCCACAGTGAATGAAAAAAAATACACATACATGATTCTACAGTGACTTAACTAAGAAAGGAAATCAGGTCCTGTGGAAAAGTTACAAATTGAAATTGAAATGGTTGAAGTAAAATTTTATACATGTTGTACCAAAAGTAATGTAGCAAAAAATGAGTTTTATGTTATCTTGAATTTATAGTATTATATTGACATGAGCTTACATGTATATGAAATGGTGCCTTTTAACTTTGTTAGTTCTATCATGACTTTGTTTATTTCTAAATATCAGTAGTTTTTATTTTTATGATTTATGATACAACTGGAACAGAAATTGTCAGTACAGCTGTTATGCATGTTAAATAATTCCCCTCCCCTAATAAATAAGATAATAAATATCTCAGATCTATGTAAGTGTTTAGTAGAAAGTAATTTTCTCAACACTTCTACAACTGCTTAACATTTATTTCAAAAATTCTTACTTTCAAAAATATTTCAAAACCTGAATGGTTTCACCGTTTGCTGCACATACAAACTTTGTGAGGGCTGTATAGCCAGTCATGGTTGTTGAAAAGTCGAATCATCATACTGTACAGTCGACACTACTTAACAGTTGGAGTATTTTATCTAAGCAAAAGTTTTCTTCTTAGTGTAGTGTTCTTGGTTTTCATGTGGTAAAAACTCTTCCTATTAATTACACACCTGTTTTATGAACAAGGTAATCGTGTCTCAAATGCAGTCATTTTGGGCCCTTTATAGCTTGCTGTTCGGTGAAAGCAAAGGCTCTGTGTTAAAGACAGTACTTTGATCTATAATGGTTTACTTTAACAAATTGTGACTTGGAGAGTTGTCTCATTGGCAATCATACCACATCTTCTTATATTTAATTATTGACCATATCGTCTGCACATCAATAGTTTACTGGCAGTCATGATTGTTTTTTTTATTTTTTAGGTTGATTTATATGATAACATATCACAGAATTTTCACTTTTTAATCAAATACTCAGTTTATAACGAAACCATATTGTTGAAAACACTTTTATAACAGTGCCCATTGTCTGTAGATGATTCTGTTTTTAAATACCATAAAGTATCTTAGATTTGTTTACTTCGGAAAAACCTACTGGTAACCATGGAAACTAAAAAATATTTTACTGTAATGTAAATGATTATTAGACTATTTGAGCCAATGCATACATTCTAATTGGAGCCACATGAATTATTGTATAACGGTACATTCTTTTTAAAATTTTATGGTTAAAGTAGATTTTTGTTTTGATCACAAGTATTTATTAATTTGCTCAAAATTTCATTTAAGAATGGATATAGTTGTGAAGAAATAATTTTGCTCAAAATTGAATTGAACGTTTTCCATTTTTTCAGCCAAATGTTCTCCATTTATCTTACACTGCATTTTTGTACAGCATATCTGTTTTAACAAAAATATAAGGATTATTGACAACAATTTTACCCAATATAAAAAAAAAATTGTACTGGAAGAATACATGTACACTGACACTGTCAAAGGCAGATATAAATAAAAATGTTTTAAAATCATTGATTAAGTAACATATGTTAGCAAATACAAATTAAGCAGAAAGATGTTTCTGCAGATAAATGATAATGATGGAATTAGCAATAGGAAGTCACCTAAATTTTATATTTAAAGCTCCTAAATTTCATGCTGGTAGAGTTCCCTTCAGTGGATATCAGATGGTATGGAGGGTTGTCAGATCAAAAATAATTAAATACTGCTAAAATGAAAACACTTAAGTAATCTGTAATTTTATTGGTCCACAAGTTACTTAAGTGTTGTTGAATACACAGTAAATATAAATATCAGTTACTAAAAAAATATTTTGCAATAATACAGCATTATAAAAGGGGAGAATACTCTTTATCAGTCAACAATCAGCATTTATAATTTGAAAAGTAGCCCACACAACAAGCACTAGGTCAAATATTACATTAAGTAGCAATTCTTAATGCAAATGATTTTCTATGAACTATCACTATGTTACAGGGATAGAACATGAAAAGGTAGTAATTCTAAGTAGAACAAGGGTCAGAAATAACTTGACTAAGTTCAGAATGTTGACACCTGACAAGCTGCTGTGTGTCAGTTATAAGAAGTTCTGATTTTCATGAGTTTTTGGTAATCATGCATGCATGGGCTTCCATGTAACACTTATTTTCAATTTCAAGTGTTGTTAATGTTCATTTGGTTAAAACAAGAGTGTAATGTCCAGAAGTCAACCTTTTTGGGAGGAAATTACTCCACACAATGTCCAGAAGTCAACCTTTTTGGGAGGAAATTACTCAACATTTCATTGTCAACATGGTTATATTAATAGTAAATTTTTTCATTAAAACATTGTCATCTTTGTAGACTTATGACCAATTATTTAATGAAAATATATCAAATGCGATATTTAATTAACCATAAAAATATCAAAATGAATATTTAAGAAAATTAAGACAATTCCTCTATAAACCATATTGTTGTCTAATTTCATTTTTACTTTTTTCATTGTTTACCTTACTGCTATATTTTTTTTAATTTTTTGTTGTTGAATTGAATGTTATTTTACAAATTAATAATGGCATTAAAATAGTTAAATGTTTATTTTGTTTTTGTTGCTGTATAAATATCATAAAGACTTGATTGAACACATGCACATCTTTGAAGGAAGTGGAAGCTACGAAGAACCTTCAACCTTATTGCTCTTTTGACTGAAATTAGATCAGAGTATCATCTGTCAACATCAAACACAAAGTCACTTTGATATTGGGATATTTATATAATTTCACATCTTTAAAAAAATATTGGTTCTATCTGAAAACTTAATCACAAAACAAAACTCTGCAAGTTTTAACATATCAAACATTCATCAAAATTTTTTTTTTAATTATGACCTACACTGCATATCAGTCAAGTTTGGTATATACAAATAAGGCCAACTGAAGATGAATTTGAAAATTATTTGATATGAAGGATCTTTATCTAAAATTGTTATACGCCCACTCGAAAAGTGGGGCTACAATGTATATTGCATTCACCTTATCTTAGTCAAAATTTACTCCTGTACTAATGAAGAGAATGACTATTTGATCAGAAGCTTGATGTACCTGTAACTTTTGAGCACTTTTCAGATCTGTACAACATCAACTGCCTGTTGACAATAATTTGACCTTTTCAGTATGTTGAATGAATATGTAATTTTTCACAACACTTTTCTTTACTTTTGAATAGAGTATTTGGTCAGCTGCTTGACAGGGATGAGTTGTAATTTGTGAGAAATTTTAGGATATGTTAGAACACCCACATCATGTTTGCCAATACTTTACATCTTACAATATAGTGAGCAAGTTTTAAATTTTCGACACATTTTTCTTATAAAGTAAACATTGTCCACCTTACCATGAAAATTAAATCTGCCATGCAGACATTTACACCTTACAATCATTCCATACACCAAATAGCTTAAAGTGTCTGAAAAAAAAGACAAAAACACTAAAAGTAGACATTTTTTGCTGAACCAATAAGGTCAGATGAAACATGCACACCTTACAATCATTACATTCACCAAATACACAGGCTAAATTGCTTACAGTATCTGATAAACATGATAAATAGACTTAATAAGTCTATTAAAACCACAAAAAGTTCACATTTATCCATAAAAACCTTGAAATGATGGTCAAGGCCAGATGAAGCCTGCCAGTCAGATATGTACACCTTTCAAACATACCATACATCAAATATAGATGCCCAATTGGTTACAGTATCTGATAAATAGACTAAACCACAAAAAGTTAACATTTGTCCACAAAACCATGAAATTCAGGTCAAGGTCAGATGAAATGACAGTCATTTGTACACCTTACAATCATTTCATACACCAAATATAGTTGACCTATGGTTTATATAGTCTCTAACAAACTAGTTCACAATTTGTTGATCATGTTGAAAGCAATTCCTTCCAACCAAACTTGAAATAAAGGATACAACAGATACAACTAAGTCAGCCTCATATCTTGAATTACATCTAGAAATTGACAATTGGCTGAAGATGAAAATGAGAAATGATTTCAGCTTCCCAATTGTGAACTTTCCATTTCTATGTAGCAAACTTCCACCAGTGCATGCATACAGAATACATAATTCCCAGTTGATACCATATTCCATTACTTGTATTTCCTATCATAATTTCCTGATAAAGCCTACACAGCTACTTTTGCATAGGTACTATTTATGTACCACAAATCTGTAGTACTGGAAATCTACTTTTAATATTCAGTACTATTGTGTTACTTACGAATTATTGTAATATTTGAGTACCTGTATTTTACAATACTTGATTTGTACTTGAAATTTAAGTACTACATATTTGTGGTTGCACGATTACATTTTCAGCATTTTGAACGTTTGTCTTTTTTCAAATCTCATGAAGTTATGATGTTCAAACATGGAATACTGTGATCATTGTTGGTATCATTTTTGTACCAATATTTTGAGTACAAATAAAGTACTGGAAAATACAAGTACCTAAATATTACAATTATTTTGAAGTAAAGAAATAGTACTAAATATTACAAGTAAATTTCCAGTACTACAGATTTTAAGTACAGAAATAGTACCTATGCAAAAGTAGCTGTGTAAAGGGTTGCTGCTAACAAGGAAGCTATTAAACCAAGAGTTCCAAGTGGAAATTATTAAATTGATTAGAATTGGACCAACTTTTTCACTTGAAAGAAGAGGTGATGGGGGAAAATTTCCAACTTCTGGTCTACATGACAAAAAAGTACTTTTTTTTATTCTTTAATAACAGTATCAACAATCAGATAAAGGTTTATAATGTACACATTCATCAAATTTATACAAAATACGAAAAAATAAATGAATCAACCATACACGGCATAATTAATTTTATCCATTATCTACACATTAAAACTCCTGTGAAATTTAATACATTATTTCATCATCATCTACCACCCACCATAATTGATATGGGAATCAAGCCATTTGCCGTCATGCTGGAACAATCGTCATGTAAAATTGCAAAAATTGAAAGAATTCTTCCTATAACTGTAGCACTTTGTAAAATATTATAGCACTTTTACAGCCGATAAGGTGTTAAATGTCTGTCAATGGTTACTATGACAACACCGTAGGTTTTATTCTTCCACCATCACCCTCTGAGACAAACCTTTTTCTTCCCCTGAAATGATAAAATTGATTTAAAATAAGATATTTCTTCAAAATTGAAAAACTTAAGACCAACGTACTTACTACACAACATTCACTTCAATGATTTTCAGTAATACAAAAATTTAAAAGCAAATATTTTAATTCTAATCTAATTTTCAATTAAAGAGCTCGGCAAATCAAGTTTAAAAGTAAAATAATTTTTTTGACTTGTAACAGAAAGGTTTAAGAAATAATATGATTTTAACACAATTTTTCAAAAGTAACAAAAAAGTATACAAGAATTTATAGAATACACATCAAGATCACTAAATAAGCACTGCCTCTGATATATTCTTTATTAATTTACCTTAGAGGTAGTTCCTGGAATACGTCTGAACTGACGACTTTATCTCTATGACACATTGTGACGAATCTCTCCAACAGATTATATGCATTGGGTACATCCAAACAGATGTCGGGCATTGAATCAAATACCCTTCGAAATCCCTGAAATGGAAAAAATGTTTGTCAACTACACAAAATCCCTCATGGGTGAAATTTTATTATTTAGCAGCAGGAACTTAAAATTAAACATTGCCTTGTATAAAGATGGGAGACAGTTGGTTCATCTTCAGTTATGAATAAAGGAAGATAACTCCAATTTTAAAAAATTCTTTAACAATAACATTGTCATTTTTTGAACAAATGTCAACTAGATTCCTTACATATAATTTTCTTGACAAGTATGACATCATTTTAATTTGTAACTTGAATATTTGGGCATACATATAATGTTATAATCCATTGACTTCATTGTGCATATCTCACAGTAGTGGAAACTTTCAAACCAGCCACGTTATACCGATTTTGATTGCATGAATGCAATCTTTACCCCATCAAACTTGATTGAAACAGATCTTTTAAAAAATTGTACAGAATATTTTGGTAAAAAGTGAGAGAAATTTTTTTTTAAAACAAATGGTGGATAGGTGTATTATTTGTAATATTATATACCATATTCCCTTATTTTCTTAATTGATCAAACAAAATAAAATGTTCATCATGAGGGCCTGGCATTGTTGAACCTATTCTGATATTAAAAATTTTCCTTTGCAAAGAATGAGTGTGCTGCAGACTTATTCTAGAAACTTTGTCAATGACTGCTGATACTGACCACTGCCATTTGTTCTGGTGTGATAATCATACTTTGTGCCAATGACTTCAGAAAATCACACATTCTATGAGCTGCCCTTTCAGTGGAATCTTCTAATATCATAACTGTTGCCTAAAAAAGTAAATTAACACAATATCAATACTGGACAAGACTAATTTTTTAATGTTTGACTTTCTGTCATCAGTCATACTTTCAAAATCAAAACAAATCTTAGTATTCTTGTCATTTACTGATTATCAATTATAACCATTAGAAAAGTGTATGGACTTTTAAAATGTCTTATCTGTTTTTCTGATCATGTCAGACTGAAATGATGTTGAAATTCATTAAAATCAAGTTTTAATACATGGTTTAACAATGTTCAAGTATTATATAAGCTTAACATTATTAATCATCATGATCAATGCAAGGCTGTTTTAAAAGATAAAATAGGCACTGCCTTAAGGACATAAATAAAAGATTACTACACTGATGAGAATAGTCCCATCTTAATGTGTTGTAATAGTATGCACCTCAAGGTTTTAGGCTTTTGTATTAATAACCCCTTGGTAAATGCCATAAATTTATATTTCCAGTGTTTGGTAGAATCTGGTCATTTCCAAATTTTTTTGAATGTTGTCAATGACCAGGGGGTTACGAAAGTGGTCAAGGGTTATTTTCGTGCAACATGTTTTGCCATTTTTATTTTACGTACAGCTGGGAAAAAAGTTCATCAGTCACTGTGCTTTGTGAAATCAATAAACAGATCAATGTGCAAGAAATTTCTAGTTGTTTGTTCATCATGAAATGACAAATTTATCCATTTCTTCCGTGCAGATACCATCCCTTTACGCTCCTCGGTTATATTTGATAATTTAAATGTAATGTTATCTTGCACTAGAGATCTTCATCAAATATCTACCTCATATACTAATTCATGGTGAAAATGAGGCACTTCTAAGTCTTGAAGACATCTAGTTGCTTCAGGAATATCCCCGGAAGACAAAAGCTCTTTCAATAATAACACCATCTGGAAAACAATGTGATTTCATATAAATTTGTGTGCCGACTTTTTTCTAAACATACATTCCCTGCTTATTTTTATGAGCTTAAATACATTCAGGGAAGATCAATAATATTGTAGTTGTGTATTCTATAAAAAGTGACTAAGATACTGAGAGAATTAAATATGTCATTGGTCAAAGAAACTTCTTACTAATAGGCAGCCTTTAAGTAAATTAACATACAAAATCTCTTCTTTAATGACAAAATTAAAATCATTTATTGTCCTGAACATTATTGACATAAAAAAAAAAAATCAATCAACCCCAAAAAACCTGATGATCATTTTCTAACTTTAAGTATTGATCTTTTGCCACTTATGCTTATTGTTCAAAATTAGCAAAAACCCATTTTTAAATCTGTCTATATAACTAATGGACATCTTAGCAATAGAAAACCATTTTACCAAATGACACCTTACCTGCTTTATTAAAAATTTGACTGGACGGATTCCTCCTCCTGTTCCCCAGATATTGTCAAGTCGAACAATGCCATGTTTTCGACTCAACAACAATTCAGCTTTATCAAGTGCTGCCTGTTTGTGTGGACACTCCACCTTGCCCTTGTAACTGCTTATGAATTTTGGTGCAAGGCAATCATCTGCAACAGCTCTTGCAATGAACTGTCCCATGATCTAAAACAGAAACAAGAAAGTTGGTTGTAATGCTATGAATAGGTTAACCTTGAAATAAAGTCAAAAAGAAACAAAACAAAACACTAATTACTCAATAAATTATAATGAAGTAAATTGGGTAAATGAAGCTCTTTCCATGTGTTTAACACATTTTCCTGCTGTGTGTGTAAGCGACCAATTGGTGGCCTTCGGCTTTTGTCTACTCTATGGTTGGGTTGTTGTCTCTTTGACATTTTCCCCATTTCCATTCTCAATTTTAGAAAGTACCACATGTCAATCGCATTAGGCCAAATCAAAATATATGTGTGGTTCCAGTTACATACTTTTCCAAAATAGGTTGACAATTTCTTTTTTTCTTTTTTATTTAATTGTCAAAATCCAGAAAAAAATTGAGTGTTAACCGAAATTGATTCCGTATTATACATCCCCTACCTGAAGTTCACCATTTTGCATGAGTTTGTTTGTAAAATAAACAGTAACATTACATTCATTAGTTAATTTTGTTGCATTTTGGGCATAACAGATTCTTCTGATAGAAATTCAGATGACAGAAATCTATGATTTTAATTATTTAAGGTGGTACCTAACACTACAGGGAGATAACTTTGTAAAATCAGATAAACGTTTTAATGACGTTGTGTTGTTAAGGGAATATTAAGCTTCTCAATGATCAAAATAAGTGTTTGTCAAACTGCTATATAACCAGTGTAATTTTTCTGATAAAACGTTTGGTTCAAATTTTTTGAAATTCTTATATTTTTGTAAAAGGGTCAAAGTAAAATCCTCAAAATTTTTCAGAAATGTAAAAAAAAAATTCTAGAGGCAGGGGTTTAAACTAGGGTCAATCTGGTAACTGGAAACACACATATAATTTTATTTGGCGTTACCAGAAATGTAAAATTATTGTACACCATTGTATTTAAAATGCTAGCTACATTATGTTACACATATGAATCAAGCACCTACCAGTTAAAAATTTGTTGTATTGGAGCAAAATGCTCAAATCTCTCATAAATCACTGAAAAATTTGTGTAAACCATTTTTAAAAGTACCTATTTCTTAACCTTCGAAGATACACATAATATTTTGAATCTGTTTCTCATGGATACTTAAAAGCATTGATGGAACACTGTTCATTAAAAAAGCATCATTGATTTAAAGAATTATTTCCCTTTTCCCAGGTCTATCCCTTAACTGAATACTGTTTACACCTACCTGTGGAGCATCTGGTGTATCAATGGTTAGATCTGCTAAACTATTTAGCATATCATCAAACCCAAGACTGATGTCTTTTTGTAATAGAAATTTTCCATAGAGATCTGAAATCAAAACAGATGTCATTTCTCGTTGTGTTGCCTTACGGTCTAATGCCAAGTTCACTGCCAGCTCTAAAACTTTGGCCCTTTTTTCTTTAACACCAACATGGTCCCTCAATGTTTGCTACAATAGACAAGTTTAAAATATTCTTATAAGATACATGTATATGAGAGTAAACCGCCAAATAAGAAACATATATAACAACATATATAACAACACTAATAGATGTTACAGTACAAAATCTTACATTTTTTTAAGTAATGTTTAAACTTAACCTCATTTAAAAGAATGTCTGTTTCCCCTCTCCTCTGGCTACCATTTGTAAACAGACCATTTCTTTTTTTTTAACTAGATGTGCTTGGTCACATGAATGGTTGTACTAGTCCAGTTGTGGTCACTTAATAGTTTTTTGTGCTCAATTTGAGTGTATTGATTTAGATGCTATCCTATATTATTGCTTTCAAGAACTTTTCAAAAATAGACACAATTTTTTTTTCAGAATTAAGAATAATTAGATTTTTTTTGTGAAAAAATCATTTTTTGACCCAGGGGCTTATTTTTGACTTGGGTGGGGGAGGGGAAACAAATATATTCAATATTTCGGCCTTAGAAGACAAGTTTTGTGACAATAGCAAAGTCAGTAAATTCAAGTTAGAGTAAACTGTCATGGCATTGTAATCAAGGAACTATTTGTTTGATGGAAATGAATGAAGGCTACATTATGAAATCAAATCTTACTCAATTTACCTGCCTCCTTTTCCTAAAAATATTTTTTTTCGAGAAGCTTTATACTTTTAATGACAAGAGTAACATGTAGAAAATATTTCAATGTGCCGTATAAATATATTCTTTAAATATCGTTAGTTCAGCTTGTTCAGAGCAGTAAAATCTAGATCTGTTGAAAGAGTCTTACCTCCACTTCAAAAGTGTCGCCATTTTCAAAATATTCTAATAATACTGGTTCTACAACCTTCAAAAACTCCTCTTGTGTCATCTCTGGTTCAACAGAATCAACAACATATTCATCCTAAAACACAAACTTTTTTATTGAAAATCAATACATTCAAATCAGAAATTTTATTATAATTGCCATTTGTAAACTAAAGTTTGAGATTAATTCATATGTAATCATTAGTTTAAGGAAATGCTGCATTCAAATACTTCTAAAATTTGAATTTTCAATTTTGCCACAATAAAAAACATTGCAAATATTTCTGAATTTACAGTTGTAAAAAAATGTGTTCATGGGACACAGACGATGCATTAGATTTATATCAAATGTGTATCAATTTTTGTTTGTGATATGACTAATTTATTCATTAAATTTATGTACACCTATATTAATGTGCTATGCAAGAGTATACTTTTCACTATTTTCAAGACGAATTCTTAATGTTCACTAATGATTCAAATTTTCTAAACAACTACACCCGTCAGTATTCTACTTTTAACTACTGTGACTTGGCTTTTTGCTTCAATTGTATTCTTTTTAATGTATTGATCAATGTTGTTGCAAATAATTTGAAAAGTACTGGTAACCCATGTACAAAAACAAAACATAAATAAGATGATCAATATTTTCTCAAATGTGTCAAGGCTTTCAATCAATGTAAGACTTGTGTGTATGATAAATCTAGACACATTGATTCAGTCAATATTGTCACCTGATTGACGGCAGTGTAAACAACCATTTTATATTTGAATAGTATTTGTAATCAAATATAACTTGATTATTACATAATCTAGGAGTAGGAGTACTTATATCAAGTTTACATGTAAAATTATCCACATGGGTGTTTCCCAATGAAAATGACCTTTGTTGACAAAATGCACATTTAAAAGCAACATGTTAGGGTAAATTAACAGCATCTGAAGGTATTATATCTTCATTACATGTGTTTTTAAATACCTGAGACTTAAAAAAATTAAAAATTTGTATGCATGTTTACCTGACTATCTGAGTCATAGTTAGGATCTTTTGCATCCCTACAACTACCGTCCTCAAATAATTCATCCCCGGGTGCACCCCACGTGCCTTTACCTCCAGCACCACCTGTAAACAGACATTAAATTTAATTAAATGTATTAACAGACCACACTATTATTCTACTATCATGACCTACTAGACTTACATGTACAATGGAACAAACATATTCCGGAAATATTAAACAAGAGGCTGTCACAACGACAGCAAACCGGATTTATCAACATTTATTTGTGTCCTGGTATATCACAAGAACCATTATTGATGAATGGTGAAAGTGAAATCATCAATATCAAATTTGACCTCCATTTCGTCATCAGTATCAACATTTTGAAATAATAATATTTGAAAAGCTTAGATTGAATGGTTCATGAGTAAATGCAACAACGTGAATGGAAACGCCATTATACGATCTTTCAAGAACCATAACTCCTGAACAGTAAAAGTCAAAATCGTCATTATTGAACTTGACCTCCATTTTGTCATCAGTAACAGCATATTAAAATTTCGGAAGCTTTGGTAGAACAGTTCATGCATAAATGCACGGACACGACTGGAAACTCCATTTTTCAATCTTTCAAGAACCATAACTCCTGAACGGTAAAAGTCAAAATCGTCATTATTGAACTTGACCTCCATGCTGTCATCAGTAACAACATATTAAAATTTGGGAAGCTTTGGTAGAACAGTTCATGCGAAAATGCACGGACACGACTGAAAACTCCATTTTTCAATCTTTCAAGAACCATAACTCCTGAACGGTAAAAGTCAAAATCGCCATTATTGAACTTGACCTTCGTATAGCTGTCAATAATAACATATTAAAATTTAAAAAGCTTTGGTTGAACGGTTCATGAGTTAATGCACGGACAACATTTGATTGACGCCTTTCAAGAACCATAACTCCTGAACGGTAAAAGTCAAAATCGCCATTATTGAACTTGACCTTCGTATAGTTGTCAGTAATAACATATTAAAATTTTAAAAGCTTTTGTTGAACGGTTCATGAGTTAATGCACGGACAACATTTGATTGCCGCCCGCCCGCCGTACATCCCCAAATCAATAACCGACATTTTTGTCACAAAAATCCGGTTAAAAATGCAGGACTTTTAGGTAGCAATAAACAGTTAGGAAAAAATTTTAAAATTTGCCCTCATAAATTTTACCATCCCCTTTTCATTGATTTCTTGCAATACTAAGCTTACTGTTTGTGTCATATATATGCATATGTATGTAATCAGAATCTTCCATAGATTTTATATCCAGTATATAAAATGGTAAAATGTAATTTCTTTTGGGTGTATCCATGGCAACAATCTGCACTTATTTGCTATAAAATATTGCAAAAAGGGGGGAAAAGATGTAACATATTTCCCCAAAATTTGGCTAAAAGTAGAATTTCAATCGCTTGAAGTAATACCTTTTCTGAAACTGTGTACATATATCATTCAGTAGATCCAATGAAAATCATATGTCTTTCGTCTCATTTTTTTGTAAAATTGCGTCAAAAACTTCGTGTAGAAAAAAGTGTTTGTAAACATTACATTAATTTCTGGACCGATGGCCGGTCAATCTACGAAAATACGGATTGTCAAACAGAAAATAGCCCATAAAACATGTTAAAAACAATCTTGATGCTCTTATAAACCATCTTTGAAGGCTAAATTAGTACTCAATTGTCTAAAAATGAATTTTATTATACAATAACTTTCCTATTTGAAAAATCCACAGGGGCCATAATGCGAAACTAAACTCCTAACTGTGTATTGCTACCTTAATAGTAAATATTTTTTTTGAATTCTCCCTTTTTACTAATTTTCTGTGTTCTGCTAGCTTAAACGAGTAAAATGGCCTTTTATTTTTGAAAATTGGTTGAGGAATGAATATTTTATGAAGGTTAGCAGTTGACACTGAAACGCGACAAAAATTGATTTCAAGAAAAATGCCAAGTCAAAGTGTAAAATCTTGTTTCTACCTCAATTTTTGGCCAAATCTTTAAAACTATACATTTTTTGTCAGTTTTTTTAGTTGAAATCTTAATAAGATATCTGATGATGCAAAATTGTACAAAATTTAGCAATTTCAAGCATGAAAATGTTAATCTTTATGTTTATTGCATACCTAAGCCTTGATTAAAAAACTTGGTAGTAGGGAATTAAATTCCTACATCTGATTCAACTATACATTTAATATATGCCAAAATGTAACATGAAATCTTGATAAAAATAATAATTTGATATATTCGCAAGAAAAAACAAACGCGTTCAATTTTAAGGCTACTACATGCTACCCAATCCTTCAGAAGCAACGGTTAAGCCGTTAGAGTACAAATATAAGCCTTGTGTCAAAATGTCTAATTTTGGTTGCTAAGGACTGTAAACAATAAAATTGACATGTATTGTCATTCTTAAAGACTTAATTCCCTCAGAAGTTGATTTAGAATCTAAATATCAATAGATTTGTGGTATGAAAAGTCTTAAATTATACAATTCTGAGCTTGGTAAGTATGCCATAATAGTAAATATTTTTTTTGAATTCTCCCTTTTTACTAATTTTCTGTGTTCTGCTAGCTTAAACGAGTAAAATGGCCTTTTATTTTTGAAAATTGGTTGAGGAATGAATATTTTATGAAGGTTAGCAGTTGACACTGAAACGCGACAAAAATTGATTTCAAGAAAAATGCCAAGTCAAAGTGTAAAATCTTGTTTCTACCTCAATTTTTGGCCAAATCTTTAAAACTATACATTTTTTGTCAGTTTTTTTAGTTGAAAATCTTAATAAGATATCTGATGATGCAAAATTGTACAAAATTTAGCAATTTCAAGCATGAAAATGTTAATCTTTATGTTTATTGCATACCTAAGCCTTGATTAAAAAACTTGGTAGTAGGGAATTAAATTCCTACATCTGATTCAACTATACATTTAATATATGCCAAAATGTAACATGAAATCTTGATAAAAATAATAATTTGATATAATCGCAAGAAAAAAACAAACGCGTTCAATTTTTAGGCTACTACATGCTACCCCAATCCTTCAGAAGCAACGGTTAAGCCGTTAGAGTACAAATATAAGCCTTGTGTCAAAATGTCTAATTTTGGTTGCTAAGGACTGTAAACAATAAAATTGACATGTATTGTCATTCTTAAAGACTTAATTCCCTCAGAAGTTGATTTAGAATCTAAATATCAATAGATTTGTGGTATGAAAAGTCTTAAATTATACAATTCTGAGCTTGGTAAGTATGCCATAAGGTAGCAATAAACAGTTAGGAAAAAATATTAAAATTTGCCCTCATAAATTTTACCATCCCCTTTTCATTGATTTCTTGCAATACTAAGCTTACTGTTTGTGTCATATATGTGCATATGTATGTAATCAGAATCTTCCATAGATTTTATATCCAGTATATAAAATGGTAAAATGTAATTTCTTTTGGGTGTATCCATGGCAACAATCTGCACTTATTTGCTATAAAATATTGCAAAAAGGGGGGAAAAGATGTAACATATTTCCCCAAAATTTGGCTAAAAGTAGAATTTCAATCGCTTGAAGTAATACCTTTTCTGAAACTGTGTACATATATCATTCAGTAGATCCAATGAAAATCATATGTCTTTCGTCTCATTTTTTTGTAAAATTGCGTCAAAAACTTCGTGTAGAAAAAAAGTGTTTGTAAACATTACATTAATTTCTGGACCGATGGCCGGTCAATCTACGAAAATACGGATTGTCAAACAGAAAATAGCCCATAAAACATGTTAAAAACAATCTTGATGCTCTTATAAACCATCTTTGAAGGCTAAATTAGTACTCAGCTGTCTAAAAATGAATTTTATTATACAATAACTTTCCTATTTGAAAAATCCACAGGGGCCATAATGCGAAACTAAACTCCTAACTGTGTATTGCTACCTTAAATGTCAGAGGTCAAAGTCAAAAGACAATGCTATCACAGTCTCATCTTGAATTTGTCACACTTCAAATTTTTTTCGTCAACTTAGGTGACAATAGGGTTTAGATATTATCGTATTTGTTATTAATATCACTGTCACCAGAAAAGTTAACTTTTGTCTCAAATTAGAAAGCTATATGTTTCCACTAAAGACCAAGAACAAAGATGTAAAAAATAACTACTGATCACAATTCAGCCTTCAACAATGATCAAAACCCTAACCATACATGTATATAGAAAGCAATAATAGGACTTGAATAACCTCTGTTTTCTTATTTAATGTCTATGCACCTTTTCATAAACATGATTATGTAAAATAAAACAAGCAATAAAACTTATAATGTCCAATTTAGGAAATAAATAAATGCTTTGATTTCACTGTTACACACTTTATCTCGACTATAAAATCTCTTTCTCTTTCACTGACTATACATGTTAATACAAGGTGTTGTATTCATTGAATCAACAGATCTTAAATTTTATAATAAAAAATTTGTTTGTTTAATTGTCAAATTAATGTGCTATGTCGTTTAATTGCATAGCTACATGTACATGTAGCACCAAAGATTTAAAAATATCTTGTGAAAAGAATTAAATATCATGAATATTGCAAAGATTAAACCTAAACATCAAATATAAATATATCATTCATACATGTCATAGTCTATAGTATTACTGAGGGAGTATTGACAATTGTCGATGTCCTGTTACCAAATCCAGTCTAGAAGTAATAGCCAGAAAAGTAGCTTATAAATACCACTTTGTAAACATATTGTGACATTTTAAACCTCAGTTATACTATTAAAATAACAACAAGTGGGATAAACAAGAATTATTGATCAAAATAAAAGGATTAATTTTAAATCAGGCTATCAACTATATAAGAATGTTACATAAATAAGTTCAAGTTAGACTGATTGGGATATAGTTGCCATTAATATATGGTCAAGTCACAAATATTCCATGAAACTTCATAATCAGAATGAGAAAAAAATAACAATAAACAATCTATAAGTTTATTATAAAATGTGGCCCAATTGGGATGCATGGTCGTCAATTTAATTTGTATGGTCACTTTTCTTGCAAAAAAATATAAGCATCAATATATACCGGTATATTCTAAAAAGACATTTTGCATGAGATTTTGAATTTGGAGCAATTACAAAATTATTAGTTGAGGAGAGGCTTATCTTAAAATGAAACACTATAATATTAAGAGGGAGAATCAACTCTCTAATATTTAGGGGTACATAGTACGAGAAGATCTAATAAATACCTCTGCTTATATTTGATAGATCAGTTATATACTTTGTACCAATTGTATCATGGCATAACTCCCAAGATTTCAAAATGCACATGGGGGTTTTATAAGCAAGATGGCTGTCATTGTCTTACAAAATCTTTAAAGGGGTCTTCAAATTTATTTTGATATTGTTTATTTGCTTCTTCATACTTTTACAACGCTATACCAATGGTAAAATTATTTGTTTTGTTTTAAATTGTGGACAAAATGGCTATTTCAAAAATTTCCAATTAGGAACCTCCATGGGGGGAAATCCCTCGCAAATAGTGACAGTTGGCAGGTATGTCATGGAGCACCTACATCTAAAGTATAGGGGTGACAAATCATTTGCATTTTGGTTATTTTTTACACAAATGTCTCAGTTTAGAATTTTTCTCTCTAATTAAACACCTAAACAGAGAACTAAGTTTCAAGTTGATTGGACTTCAGCTTCATCAAAAACTACCTTGACCAAAAACTTTAACCTGAACGGACGCACAGACGAACGGACAGAGGAACGAAAGCACGAACGGAGCCAGACCAGAAAACATAATGCCCCTCTACAATCGTAGGTGGGGCATAAAAAAATGTTCATCCTTAAATTTCCAGATCTTCTATGCACAGTGAAAAATCAGAGTTCGCGAAAAGTGGCAGTCCTCATGATTTTACCACCAAAATTTTGCATAGGACTGACATAATTTTAGTATTTTTCAATAGAAGTAATAGTGAGGACCAGCATGTTTTCTGCAAGGACCACCATGGAAAAAAAGATTTCGCAAACTCTGAAAAATTGCATCATTTCTCTCAGTAGTAAACATTGATGAATAGATTTCGGTCAATACATGCATCATATTACGTTTTACATCAAAAGTCAATAATTTCAACTACATGTAAAACAGCTGTATGCATTCAATTATATCTATAAAGATCATCAAGATATTCAAACCACTTTTAAAGTCTGATTGATTGAAATTTAAACATGACTTTTATCTATAGAGATTACATGTAACATGGATATAAATGGAACAAACATCAAACACCAAAAATCTAGACTAGGTCAATGTATTCACCACTAAGTAAAAATTGGTACAAGTAAGAAGTTTGCAGTCTTTTTCAACATTAAATATGACAAACAACTGAAAAAGTTATTCTGACACAAGATTTGTTTTTGACAGACACAATTTCATAATGGTTGACAAATCAAACCACATCTCCTTATTTTTATTTATGTAGTCATGATAATGGTACTGATTTCAATAAACAGATGGCTTCTTTGTAATTTAAAATTAATTAGGGGCACTCAATATGTAGATTACGGTACAACATATAACTTCTTCTATTCATATCATTTAACAAATCAATGTCATACATAGCCCATAGGTACATGTACATATCTGACATGCAAAACCAACCCTTACAAAAAATCACTTTTTGACACATAAGCAAAATTTATAAAAATGTACTATTGAATCAAATTCACTGCACAGGGTAAATCTTTTTGGTTTTGTCAAGTACAGTTTTCACAAAACATTTATCAGACAATAACTTGAATTCTTATTCTAGTACACGCTTACATATTTTTGGGGCTGATGCAATCACTTTAGTTGACTCTAGCTATTTCTGCATCATACATTTACATTTCATGACAAAAACAACTTTCATCTCAAGTTTTAGTAATCAGGGAAGTGCAAAGGCATAAAAGTTATCATTCATTTCTAGCATACATGATCAAGTTTAAACTTACAACCCTTAGTTCAATCACAAAGGGTGCGTCTGAAATTATTGTTTAAATAACATACATGTACATTACTACCCTTTGCATGCTAGCTTCAGGGCACCAGACGGCAGAGTCATACTCATTACTGATTAATTTAATCCAGTACTTTGGAGATACATAAAGTTAAACATGACACAAAAAAACGGCCTCCTTATTTAGTTATGACAAAATCTAGAAATGTTTGTGGAATGTTTTTTATTTATCTTCTTATACTCTCATCTCTCTTTCTTTGAAAAATAATTTATCTTTCTGTTTTTTTGTACATTTATTGTGCATACTTGCATAAGCTGCAGCTTACAAACTGAAAACTATACAGCAGAGGGATAGGGTACCCCAAGCCCCAAGGTCAGTTTTAATAAAATGCTTCGCTGAGTGCATTCTGAAAAGACCTCAGAGGTAGAACCCTGAACAGTTGGGGCAAATTTGGACACAATATTCACACTTGATACAGGTCTGAATTTGGATTGTAATTAAATATTTGACACATATCTAAGGTTTCTGACACAGAATAACTGTAGTCAACATGGTCAAAGAACTTGAATTGGTTATGTGATTTGAATTTACATTCATTTTTTTGCTTATGTGCAATACACTATGCTGATGCGAATAGACTCCCCCTCCCCCTTTTTAAAAAAAAAATTTGAAGAAAATTTTATTTTTACTTTCGGAAATCTTGGGATTTTTTTTTACCCCCCTTTTTCCAGAAAAAAAAATTCTTTCCCTCAAGATATTCAGGGGGAAACCCAGTTGAAAAAGAACAAAAGAATCAAAGCTCTGTGTTAGAGGAGGCGATAAATGCTTACTGTAATGTAATGTTTACTACATTTTTTATAGCAACAAAATTTTTAAAAGTTAATAGAAACAAATAAAACGACAATTTTCTTCTCAATTACGAAGTGTTTTATTTTAAAAACACCATTTGCATAAGTTTTCAATTTATTTATTACATAGTAATGCAGAACAATTAGATATCAAGTTGACGACAATCGTATCTATCAAGCTGGATGAAGAAAATGCATAACCTCCGATTAAAAAATATAATTTACCACGGACGGAGAACATATTGATCTATTAGTTCAGTAATTTTCGTGTCTGCCCTTCCATTATGCGACTCAAGAAAAAATTCCAAAAAATGAGTAACAATTGTATAGAAAAGAGAAGATCGAGTGCACCTTTTTATGTTAGGGTTGGTTTGAGGTGTACATTTTGTCTTTAAAACGTACAAAGCAAGAGTATTTGATATATCATCTCGCTTCATACAGTCTGCTTCATATTCTATCATTTTTATATATTAAAGCTACAGGTTGACTTTATTACATAAAAAAATCACAGTACAAAAAGATGAAATATAATGGGTCAAGTGAAATACCTATCTAATGAATCACAAAAACGGAGTAGGTGTGTTTGAATAGCTATTTTTTTACTAAAAGTACTTGACGACAGTCTTTCAAGTTGGATGATGAAAATGCATATCTTCGAAAAAATCATTTGTTTTGTGTCTGATAACTAGAGTTTATAATCTTCAACCACTGACAATTTTTAGTCTGCCCTTCCACGAAATAATTAGAATTTTTTTAAATGTTGAAGAATTTTCGAAAAATTCCACCTGACAACCGATCAGAAAATAAGTTTTAAGTTGAATCAATGCAGACAAGATCATTAAATGATGCTCATTAGCTAGTAGATACATTTGTAAATCTGGTTTTTCCCACCTCTTTAGATGATTAGAATTTATCCACTAGAATGATCTAGAACATTTATGATCCCATACAAAAACTGGCTGACAGGATTGAGGAATGATAAACCTTTCGCTCATGAACACAATTTTTGCTTACCCTTAATGCATTATACCAGTAGTTTTAGGTTTCTTAAAACATGCACATCCCTAAGATCTAGCTGCATTGTACATGTTTAACTATAATCACTACCAGCCTTGGGTAACCACTCTCTAACACAATAAAATATATTAACTTCTTCATTTTTTTGTAGTTTGATTGCTGCCTTATTATAACCCACTTTAACTTTTATTCATCTCTTTTATTTTCTGACAGATAATGGCAACTGTTACAATGAAGATCTTATGATTTACATATTATACTACAAATATACCATGGATCTGGTGCTAATCTATGGTACTTTAACAATATCCAATCTTTTATAGCCACTAAATGCCTTGAAGTTACCTTCTCCTTATTTCACACTTTCATAAAAACATGAAAGTTCCAAACTTTGTCTTAACACTATTTTGGCAGCAAGAATGAGAAATAATTAAATGACAATGCCCCTTTCACCCCTCTATTTACATTTCTAATAATATTTGTTTTCTTTAGTGACATAAACAATGCATTACAGCAGTTAACCAACGTTTTGAAACGTGTTATTTTGCAAAAAAGTGTATATGGACCATAATTTGGTATTCGGCCTTTGGTTTCTTTTTGTATCATTTTTTATAAGTTCTAAAATTTTAACTTTTATTTTGTGGGTTGTGTTGGTGTTAGAATAGTATGAATGGAACAATTGAGTTTTTCGAGAAAATATTAATACATTTTGATTCACCATTTACGTGACATGAAACCAAACAGGAAACCAATCTTTATTTTCTTTATTTTGCACAATATAATTCAAAAGGCATAAATAAACACCATTACTAGTGTTACTTGCTTCATGTTAATATTTAAAATCTATTTTCAATGTTATATTAAAGTTTTTTTTTAAACCTGACAGGAAACCATAAGAAACCGAAAGCATTTTTTTAGTTTTATTTTATTGCAAAATCTGCTTAAAATAATCTGAACAGTATACTTTTTCTTAAAATCCATCTTAAATGTAACAGTTTTATAAAACTCCTAAATATGTGCTTGTTTTGAAAACAATTAGTACAATTTATTCAGAATTTTCCATATTTTCTCCATTGATACAGGATACCATAATCGTTGTATCTTGATGTTTAAGCAAAAAAAAATGTATTTATATTTGGTTTTGATATTCCAGTTATATACAATTTATTCCAAATCATTGGCAATGTAACATTCTTTAAATCCATTAAAGAAAAAAACTTTTAACTTGGAATTAAAATCTTTAAAATAGGCACAATGTGATACTTGTGACCTGTACACCATCTACATGGTTTCCACATTTTAACCTACTTTAGTGGGCTAAAATCAATAAAGTACTTCCTTTCAAGTCATGCATGGTAAAAGTTTACTTCTCCTTTGACAAGTTTATTGCGTTTCTGATAAGTGTTTGCAGAAAATGAATAAAAAATATTAATTAAAAACTGTGACAGGATTCCAACTTTGTACATTCTAAGTGTAACGGTATATTAACATGTATTTGTTATTAAATTATATTTATTCACCTAAAATATCCAGTAATATTTACTGCTGAAGTTAAATCAATCCAACGAGCATTGGTACAATGATAAGAGACGTAATTTCGATTGATTTTTCCAAGGACTCTTCACGTCATTATCGGGAAACAAAGTGTGTTCTAACGTCTGTCAAATATGAAATCGATTTTGTCAAGTCATTGGGCATTTATTTTCACACAGGATCGTATGTAACATTATGCACATAGGAAAAATAACAAACCACCGGCGCAATCTCTTTGACAATTGTATTTTCCTCTTTTAAACAAGACGAAACAAGTCTACAGATTATGTTTGCAAACATCCCGTTGGAAACAAAAACAATGTTTAGACCTAGTATTTCGTACATCCGGTCGTAATGGCGTTATCACATGTTAGTCACGTGTTTCACGTATGACTGGAAATGGTTAGAACTTAAGGACAAAAACAATTTTAATAAATAACTGGACTTCTGTTTCGTGTGAAATGTAACGCATAACGACAACGTAATTTTCTTACTTAATTATTACGAAGATCAAAACAAGAATGTAAATCATCTCGGATTTACCTGTTTGAACATCTCGCGAGAGTTCATATTTGCATATTGTTTTTAAGAATTCTATTACAACAAAGCAGATTACATCATCTAAAAATTGCGTTACGAAATCGGACACAAAAATCACGCCACTGTTCTTACATCTGCTACATAAATACTTATAGTTCTCGACATTTTCTTCTCACTATTCTTATTGGTCGATGTTCTTTGTTATTTGAAAGCAAAAGTTACGAATTTGCCGGTGACGATTATCTATAAATCAGTCAGCGTTATGCTCTTCGGAAGCAATAAGTAACGCGAGAAACGACACAAAAATACGGTTGTAGAATCTTTGAAATTCGTATATTTTAATTTTTTTTCTAGGGAAGAGTAGCATAGACTTGTATGTTGATAAAAATAATGTCATCTTTAGATGTAGTTGCAACTTTTCTTACAGTAATTCACATTTTATCACTTTTCTATAGTTATAGGAAACGGAGCCCAATAGCAAATTATGGTCCATATGTGGTATAATAAATTGTTTGTCACAAGAAAAAGTGATTGATGTGTAATCAAAACAGAAGCACGTGTTTACCTTATTTACAATTTTCAAAACGAGGCTAGTTTGTTTACAAACACTGATGTGGTCGATATTTTTTTGCAATAAACCGTTTATCCATAGTTTGCACCTGAATATTCTAGTTCCCTGAAATATTTCAGTAGTTTTGATTATCAATACCTTTTTTTGCTAGTCCTCGACCCAAGCCATCTCGAGAATTACGACTATTTTTTAGGCCACGAATGACCGATTTATTATTATTTGGTTTGATATTTGGTAACACTCCATTGCCAGGTTTTCCTTCTCCAGAGTTCTGTCGATGAAATCTTTTTGCTTTATGAACTAGTCTTATTTCTTTAGAAGGACTGTCAAGTGAGGAAACCATCTCATCTTCACCAATATTGCCATTGACTTCATCGTTTTCTATATCGACTTCGCCATTTTGGAGGAAATTTTCTTCAGAAATTACTCCGTTTGAAGTCATGTCACTCTCTGAAAAGTAAAATATGCAATCCTTAACTATCTATTTATATGCTTATCACAAGCAGATGGTTGCACAATTCGTATATTTTGCAAAATATGCTTACCTTCCTTCCTATGCTTTCACTTGTTTATCAGCTGTTATTGTGTTTAGCGCAGTTTGTCATGTGGTACGAATTCACAAATTTGATTGGCCAAAATTATAAGTAGCCACTTTCATAGTCAGGATACTGGCCTAGGGTGAATGTTTTTCTGTGAGCAACACATAAACTCAATCACCATTAATGAATTGATTGGAATTATTTAATACAAAAAAGTTAATACAACTAAAAATATGAAATTAAATAAATGCCATTCTCAATTTTATTGATTAACATTAACGTCTTGAGAAATTTTTCACATGTTCAGTTCAATGTCCTTCAATTCACCATTGTTATTTTGAGACGTAATAAATTATAAAATGATAAGCCCATATTTTAAATAGAACGCATTGCATCATGTTTAAAAAAAAATTGAATGTGTCTAATGCAACGTACCGCCCTCAATTATTTACATGAACAGTATTGATGATTGATCACATCAGCACTCAATTAACAGATTAGTATGGTGGCCAGTTAAGGCCATTTCGCGGTTTCGCCTTTCATATTTAATAGGGCGAAAACGCGAAGTCGAAAACGTGAGAACGCGAAAAGGTAGATATGTCCTATTTTCGGGTAGAACATTGTATTATATTGACGATTAATTCACTCTGACTATTTCTTGAATAATGCATATATATCATAAATTTATATCCAGGAATTATTTGAATATTAAATATTAGTATTGGTGTTCAAGATGTATGTGTCCGGTGCCTATACATAATGCAAAACGAATTTACAGATACTTTATATTTAAGAAAATTGTATCTGATTGAAATTTTATTTTGTGTCATTTGTCATTTGGTCATTTGTATTAATCGGATCATTAAATCATACCTTTACCCTGAATTATTATATTCAATATTTGTAATTTATCGTTGTGTTCATGTGTCCGGACACAAAATGCATATGTAGTCAACTATATTTTGCACCGGAACCGTGCCACTAATGCGAAAAGGCGAAGTCGAAAACGAACCGATTTCGCGTTTTCAACTTCGCGTTTTCGACTTCGCCTTTTCGCGTTTTCGACTTCGCTATTTCGCGATTTCGCGTTTTCGCGTTTTCGACTTCGCTATTTCGCGTTTTCGCGTTTTAACCTTTTCGCGATTTCGCCTTTCCGTGTTTACGCTTTTTCTCGATTTCTCGATTTCGCCTTTTTGCGTTTTCGCGATTTCGGCGCCTTTTCGCCTTTTAGCGTTTTTAGGATATACATGTTATTATAGGATTAAACATATTTTTTCTAGAGGTTATTGATGTGTAAACCGGTGCGATTAACTCACAAACTGAATAAAAGTCCGAAGGACTTTTATGTTGAGTTTGTGAGTAAGAGCCCCGGTTTACACATCAATAACCTCTAGAAAAAATGTGTTTAATCCTTATAATTCTTCAGCCAAATATTTTTTTGTTGATGGCTACTATATATATATTTACCATCAAAAGCACAATGGCAAGTCGTAACTAAGGAGTACGCCGCCATCTTGACTTTCTAAAAACCATAAATGTCCGATAAATACAACGGAATCTTAAATGAAATAGCACCTAACTCAAAAACTTCATTTTAATTAAATTTTATCCGAATTTAAAGCGTACACGAAACGAAATAATCTTTCCTTGAAAATTTCCATTCATATGACGTCGTGTTTTGCCATGGCGTAAATTCTTCAAATCCTTCATGAAATTTCGCGGAATTTTATTAAATTTAATTTTTGTACATTTTCGAAGCTTTAGTGCAATAAATTTATTTCTTTTTTTGTTATAAACATGTATGCACTAGAATAGTCACAACTGTTATGCAATTGTTTTTTAATCTCAATTTGCTGAAAATCCCGGGATCACTGCAAGCTTGTGAATCGCGCATGAATAGATTACAAAAGTAGTTTCGGAAACATGGTTTATCGAAGTGTAAACTTAGAGAAAAATTCTAATTGACCAATCCAATTCAAGTATTTATAGATATGCAAATCATATAAGAATTATTATAACATAACATTTTAAATATAATTGGAGACAAGACTATAAAGTATAAGTCATTCAAATGATTGTCATATAAATTTCATATCTGTGACGTATTTTAAATATTTTCACTAATTAAACAAACATTCCTTGTTGACAATTACTTATTTCTTTTTCTTTTTTTCTTTTTATTATTATTATTATTATTATTATTATTATTATTATTATTATTATTATTATTATTGAACAAATTTAAAAACAGATGCATTTGTATAAAATGCCTTTGAGTATACAATTTGCTTGAAATCATTTTCTACATTTTAAAATATATTTTGACCAGATTCAGTTTCTCTATTGGTTTTGTTAATCTGGTTTATATAGTAACACCACTGACCCTTTTGTAACTCCAATGACACAAAAGTATCATCATTGACAACAAATTTCAAATTTTACTTTAAGTACTGAACACAAAACAAAGAACACCGAGCAAAAGAAAAGGAGGTAAACATAATTCTTAGATAGTGTCATTGGTGTTACCAGCATACACAAGTTGTTGAAAACTTTGTACATGGAATACATGATATTGTTTAAACATTGTTAAATAAATTTTGTTTTTCATAAATAATATGATGTTTCGCTTGTTAAACACGAAAGAAACACAAAAAAGTGCTGAGTTTCATAATATATTCAGTGGTGTTACTAAACTGGTTAATGGTGTTATTTTATCAAAGTGGTCTCACCATTGACAGTAACACCAATGATTTTCAGGTGAATTTTTAGATTTAGTTACAAAATAAGTGCTCCATTCCCTTAATTTATATGTTGTTCCTGGTGCATGTTTCTACGATCAATATATTTCATAATTCAAAGTTCCGGAAATGTTTAAAAAAAATTTTTTATAAGGGTACACCATGGATACTATTTTGTGCATTTACGATATAGCTTTTACTTAATTTTAAGTTTTTTTCATTAAATTCTTAACATAAACGTTTGTTTTCTTTTGCACAACATGCTTTATACAGGTAACATTGCTAAGGGAGAAACTATTGTAAATGCTGTAATCTTGAGAAAGATAACTCTTACCCTACCAATTTGTCTTTTGGTTACACCATTGACTTAAAACATGAGACTTTTTTTTTTGGTCAATTATTTTATTATAAAACCAACAAACACCTCCCAAATTATTAAAAAATGTTTGTATGAATCAAAATGCAATAAAAGTGATAAGTCCTGATAAAAATGATATGAATAATAGTCCTATTTCAGGTCTGAAAGGATATATATGTATCACAAAACATTCATATCTAACATATGCAAGTGTTATTTTGATATATTTTGATAAATTTTAATGTCTTTGACTTCAAAAGACCAAATATTATAACATAGTTTTGTATGCTTTTTTGATAATGACCCTTAATTAGTTATCAAAGGTACCAGGATTATAATTTAGTACGCCATGCATACGCGCGTTTCGTCTACATAAGACTCGTCAGTGACGCTCATATCAAATTATTTAAAAAGCAAAACAAGTAAAAAGTTGAAGAGCATTGAGGATCCAAAATTCCAAAAAGTGGTGCCAAATACGGTTATGGTAATTAAACGTCTTGCAAGAATCATCCGGCACGTTCAAATTGAAAAATAAAAATGAAAATGAGTAAATATTCTTGTCAACGGGGACAATCATTGAATAGATTCTGTGTACTAATGATTTAAAGCAAATTTCTCCGATTGCGACCATCAGTTCCAAAATAACAGAATAACGTATTAACATGTATCTGTTCAATACTACAACATTTGAAGTGCCATAACACTTGTGTTATGGCACTTCAAATGTTGTAGTATTGAACAGATACATGTTATGTTCAGGTCGAGTATGTTAAAAAGATACTAGTCGAAAGAAGGTAAGCTTTCATGTGTTGGTCATACCTGAAAACTTTTACAAAGAAGTATATTATCATTTGGAAGTTCCAATGCTTCATAATAGAAGTGGATCATTCCTTAGAGCCCTAATGGGGACCAAACAACAGTAAAAATATCGTCAACAGGTAAAACCATTATTTTGATTCGTTGTTACACTGCATAGCTAGGCAATAAAATCTTCAAATATTATCGTACTCCTCTATGCTGGTTATCATTTTTTTTCAACCCCAGTCCAAATCAAATAATCTATGCGTGCGATAAACCTGTGACATGGGATGATCGAGGTATTGTTGCGAGACTTGCAATCAATGGTACCACATAAACTGTCAATCAATGCATAGAGGGTCATAAGATATTTTGGCAAATGATAGTACAGTAGATTGGGATTGTGTCTTGTGTGAATACCCAAACTATTCAACCTGTGGTATGACTTGTCATTCAGTATGCCAAACTAATATAGAATACTATCAGATAATTCATTGAAAATTCACCTACTTACTGAAATGTATTCAATAAGTCCCAGACCTGATAGATCAAGTAGGAATTAGTATATGAAAACAGAAAAATACAACACCATTAAGAAAACTAAATGTTAATCTCATGTCAATAAAAAAGTCAATGCCAAGCTAAAAATTTATAGAGAGCACACTTTTAGAAATCGTAATAGAATCTGAAAATTAGATTGACTCTTCTATAATGGATTCACAGATTTTAGATATACCAGAATGCCAGAAAGCTATGTGGAGGACGTGTACTTATTGCCTTTTAGGATTCATATATAAGTTTACCTCATGAGAAATTATCTGGTATAAAATAGAACTGGACGGACTGAAAACTATACATACATCATCGTTTTACAAAGACAGAAAATGAAATTGGCTTTTTGGAATCCAAAAGTAATACCGACCAAACAGCAAGTATAAAAAAAATACATCATTGTTTTAGGTGGCGATTTCGATCTTCCTGGATGGGACTGGAAAGCAAAGTTCCTAAAAATAACACACAACATGTTGGAATACATCAAAGATTCGGAGATATACTGAATTACAATTTACTTGTTGAATAACCAATAAGGCATACACAAACACGTAACTTGCTGATAACTAATCAATCTTATAGTTTTACAAGGATGAAAACAAATAAAATATTAAAAATACAGAACTCTGAGGAAAATTCAAATCGGAAAGTCCCTAATCAAAAGGCAAACTGAAAAGCTTAAGCACATCAAACGAATGGACAACAACTGTCATATTCCTGACTTGGTACAGGCAATGTAGGGGTATATGATCATGACGTCGTCTTTGTCGACATAAGTGTTATTCCTTCAAGAAAAAGCAAGCAACAAGAAATTCCTCTATACAGCAAATCAAATTGGGATAGAAATTATATTATAATAAAGAAATTGTAACAAAGACAACAAGCAATAGTAACGTCAACGAAATATAGATATTATTTAAAACAAGTTTAGAGAAAAGTGTTAATTGAATTATCCCACAGAAACAGACAACAACAAAGGACAGCGCTAGCCCACCATGGATATCCAGAGATCTCAAACTACTCATTCAATGAAAATGATTGGCTATATAACAAAAACCTCATGACAAAGGAGACGCTGAGGAATATCAAACACTCAAGCGCCACGTACAACAAGGCAAGAGGAGGTCATATACAGGCAGTATGTGGAAATCATTGTAACACCACAAGAAAAAAACATCATGAAAAATCGGTGCTGTATAAAGATATTCTATACATTCTCACAGAACAAAAGAAGGACAGAAATGAAGTATTACTATTGAAAAGATGGTCTACTCCATGCAGTGACGTTTGATAAAACCAAAACGTAACCAACAGTTCCAGTCTTTTTTTTCCTAAGTTTTTCAAATCAGAAATTGTAAGATAGATGTGGATCTTTTAATAAAAAGTATTCATCTATGCCAGAAGTAAATATCACAGATAACCGAATGACATACTGAAAATAGAGGTAACGTTAATTAATTGTTACCCTCTGAATCCTGTGTTTAAGTAAAATCATATCCTCATATTAAGCATGAAAACTTTAAAAGTCAAAAACAAACTATGACAATGCCATGAAAAAATCTAAAAGCAACGAAAAGTCATACATCAGTTCAAAAAACACAACATAGGGAGGTAAAGACTGCGTTACACGAGCCATATAAAATTGCAGTGGCGGATCCAGGGGGAGGGTTGCGGGGTTGGAACCCCCCGTTTTTTAGACGATCAATGCATTTGAATGGGGACATATAGTTGGAACCCCCCTTTGTCCTGGCTATGCATATTCAATACATATTTAGAGAAATTATACGTATACCTTGGCATATTAACTTTTGTAAGCAGAATGTTGTTAACTGTAATTTATCAAGTTAGTTGTTCTTCGATCAATCATATTGTTAATTGTTCATAATTCATTAGGAAAAATCAGTTGCAGAAGACTGCGTAAAAGGTTCATATTTTACAAAAGATATAACGCCACATATTACATAATACATTGTACAGGTATTAAATTTTACTACATTAGTTGTTCTTCGATCAATCATATTGTTAATTGTTCATAATTCATTAGGAAAAATCAGTTGCAGAAGACTGCGTAAAAGGTTCATATTTTACAAAAGATATAACGCCACATATTACATAATACATTGTACAGGTATTAAATTTTACTACATTGTCATAAATCAAGACACTATATAGAAAACATTTCTTTAACTTAAATTATGATCTTTTCTTCTAGCTTTTAGATACAAATTGATAACTTACAAGAAATAATATTCATAATGCATACATTTAGCATAAAAAGGCACATTTTCACGTTTGGGTAGTTGATATGATAGGGAGGTATAATATTCTGACTTCAATCCTCTATAGTGATAAAGTTTGTATTTTTAAAAAAATGTTTGTTTTCAACGCAATCAACATGACTTTGTTCGGGGTTTGTTTCACATTGCACACATATATGCCAATCATTTTGTATGCATATTGTTACTATATATACTACTATTCCCCATGCTCAGTTGAAAGATCGACTTCAACATCTCATTTAACAGAGCTTTTTCTATAAAAATGGGAATCGTAGATACATATTTCTTGTTTTGGGTTACAATAATTCATTTTGTGAAAAACCACACTGAATCTTCCAGAAAATATACTGAAGATGATATTATCAAAATGCTGGACTTTTTGGTCGACAATATATTTGTTGAGTTTGGAGGATTGATACTTCAACAGACAGTTGATATTCAAATGGATACTTATTGGCCACCTCTACTGGCCGATTTGTTTTTGTACTCGTTTAACGCAGAATTCATTCATATTTCAGCCAATACTTACATCTCATATATCCCAGTGAACTTGAAATTAAGGATACAACTGATCATGACTAGAAGGACTGCTTCATACCTTGATATTTTGACGACTTCACACAAAAATCTATGCTAAAACAGGACGATTTCAACTTCCCAATTATCAATTTCCCATTTCTCAGTAGTAACACACCCTCTGCCCCTTCGTATGGTGTTTATATATCTCAGTTGATACGTTATTGGAATTGCTATAAGACGCGTCACAGTATTTTGCTATCCAAAATTCATGTATTTAGTTTTGATGTAATATTTGTTATTCTCATCGGATTTTGTCAAATCTCTTTTATTTGTAGTTGTAAAACTGATTTTTTTCTGTTTTATTAATCACCCAGTTCATTTATTTAAGAATTGAATGCTCTTTTTTGTAAATTTATTGGGGTGTAAAAGCGTTGACCGAAGTACATTTTGTATGAAGCGAGGAAGCGCTTCATACTTAAAATGTGCGCACGGTCAACGCTTTTACAACCCTATAAAGTTACAAAAAAAGCATTCAATACTTATAATTACATTTTTACCTATAGGATCATGAAAACACGCCTTTTATCAAGTTTTTATTTCATTTACCTGTGCACTTTATTGTGGGACCTCGTGTCATCATGAATGAGAAGTTTTATTGAGTGATACAACTGCTTAAGGAATAACACATGATGTGCAGTTAACCAATCAATCAGAATAACGTATTGTAATGAAACATACATCTAATGTAATTATAAGATTTTAGTTTGGGTCAATAAAATTTATACGATGTACATGTATTTGGTTTACAGTTTGATTTAGAAGAAATACCGACAAAGCTGGGTAATAAATTACTACCACAATTTTATATTAATAAGTATTGTAATTTTCATTGTTCTTTTTTATGTGCTGATTTAGGTTGTTTTACGTATTCGTTTTATTCTGTAGTTAGTCACCTCTTCGGTGTAATTATGTATCTATTATAGAGTCATTTTTATACATTTACTGTTTTCAAAAGTCTGAATTATTCTAGATTCTAATGATTTTCTAAGCCCAAGCAGATAACCTTAGTCGTATTTGACACAATTTTTTTGAACTTTTGGTTCACAATGCTCTTTAACTTTGTACTTGTTTTGGCTTTCGAACGTTTTTGATTTGAGCGTCACTGATGAGTCTTATGTGGACAAGGCGCGCGTCAGGTGTGTTACATTATAGGCCTGGTGCCTTTTGATAGTTATTATTTGTGTGTTTCTCTGTCCTGTATGTTCTCCCATTTATTTGTATTGTAGTCATGTCATGTAATGTTGTCGTTTTAATGTTATATTTAACATTGCCATAAAAGCGAGAGGTTTGGCTAGCCACAAAACCAGGTTCAACCCACCATTTTTTTCTTAAAATGTCCTGTACCAAGTCAGTAAAATGGCCATTGTTATATTATATTTCTTTTCTGTGTGTGTTGCATTTTAGTGTTGTGTTTCTGTTGTGTCGTTCTTCTCTTATATTTGATGTGTTTCCTTCAGTTTTAGTTTGTAACCTGGATTTGTTTTATCTCAATCGATTTATGAATTTCGAGCAGCGGTAAACTACTGTTGCCTTTATGTATAGGCATAACCTGAAAGGTTAAAGTCTTTTATAACTCTTTTAAGCAACTTTGGAAGAGCGAAGAAATACCAACAGACTGACGGAAGAGACTCAAACTTCAGGTCCCATAGAAAGGATAATTAGAACATCTGCAGAAAAAACAGCTTTATTATCTTTTCAGAGGGAAAGTCTTCTACAAAATAATCATCAACATAATAAGAAATGCTATTGACAAAAGCTTCAACGGGAGGAACTTTTAAGCTGCATGGCTTCAAAGAGGTAAAAATAAATTATCTATAAAAATTTAATAGGCTTATAAATCAGATGCTATATAAAACATATCTTCAACCTTTAGGATCAATAGTAGAGTAGTGCATAGATTGGGACATACCCCCATTTATCTATCCATATTAACAAACTTTAAAAAGGCGTTTGAAAGTGTACATCGAGAAACCTTGATAAAATTGTGGCAAATTAGTTAATTCCTTGTAAATTCTAGGTCAAATGCTAGGATTGTACAAACATTGTATTATCAATCGATTGCGCACTGAACGCCAGGAAATTAAACACGCACAATGGTTCCACGTTAAACTTAAATCATGTGTCATGCCAGGCTTTTTTCTACAGCAGATTATATTTGGCACCACTTTTGGGGAATTTTGGATCCTCTATGCTCTTCAACTTCGTACTTGTTTGGCTTTATAAATATGTTGATATGAGCGTCACTGATGAGTCTTATGTAGACGAAACGCGCGTCTGGCGTACTAAATTATAATCCTGGTACCTTTGATAACTATTTACACCACTGGGTCGATGCCACTGCTGGTGGACGTTCCGTCCACGAGGGTATCACCAGCCCAGTTGTCAGCACTTCAGTGTTGACATGAATATCAATTATGTGGTCATTTTTGTAAATTTCCTGTTTACAAAACTTTTAATGTTTCAAAAAACTAAGGATTTTCTTATCCCAGGAATAGATTACCTTAGCCGTATTTGGCACAACTTTTTTGAAATTTTGGATGCTCAATGCTCTACAATTTCGTACTTGTTTGGCTTTATAAATATTTCAATATGAGCGTCACTGATGAGTCTTATGTAGACGAAACGTGCGTCTGGCGTACTAAATTATAATCCTGGTACCTTTGATACCTATATATACTATATGTACAACATGTACTATTGGATATGAAAGAAACAATACAGAAATAGCTTGGTCTGAACTGGAACACATTAGACGTATAAAAAGATCTTGTATGTAAATATAATATAATAACAAATAGCTGAGAGAGTCAGAGTGATATTGCCGATTGTTACGCCTAGAAAACATTGTCAACCGAGGCCATGTGTAATTTATTATATTGAATGTCATTCCTGTCTAATAAATTCATTTACAACCAAAGAAACGTAGAAACCGAGCATTGTATTTATAAATATTGATGCAAATTCAATAGACTGTCATTTGACTCCAGAATTTTTTCGACAGCTTATCTACTGTTTTGATATTCATGTCAACACCGAAGTGCTGACTACTGGACTGGTGAAAAGTGCAAACGATCGTGCACTATTTTTTTTTTATCAAAGCCTTGGCTTCTATCTATTTTTACCAAACATTAAGTGTAAAATTTCCGTTTGACATCAAATATGCCAATTTCGACATGTTTATGAGATCATATTGACACCACAAGTGACCTTTCTGCAATAAAGTATCATTATGATAATAATCTGTTTATTTTTCCGGTGGTAATGACATAATTTTGAAGATTTGAATAATATTATTATTGTTATAATTTCAAATAACATCCTCCTTTATTCATTAACAACGGAACACGCAACTTTTTTTATTTCACAGATTATATTATTAACTATCACAAAGTTTCAGTTTTTCCTGAATGACCAAGACTTTGTTAATAAAATAAGCAGTAAAACGACTGCGTTAAGGGGTAAACTATGGAAAAGCACTTGTTCGTAAAACAAAATATACAACGAGCCCAGTAATGAATTTCAAGTTATAACGTCCATCTCTGAATCGGTGCAAAAGTGGGGTTCTTTCAGTCACATTTTTTAGGGGAAAATGTTCCCTTTTGTCCAAAGCTGAAATGGAAAGAAGGTTAATGAACGGACACGATCTAAACTGATTACTAGCAAATCCAAACCTTTTTGCAAAGCATGACAGGATTTATAACACTAATGTCCATAAAGAGGAATGATTTTAGTGCACAAATAAACACTTAACAAACTATTTAATAACCAGCAAAATAACGGGGAAAACAGGACAAGCCTCATGACTGATGGTGAAAATATATGTTGCCGCAATCTTGCGATGGTGCTGTGGGATGAAAGTACTAGTATGCATATGTTGGAACACTGCGAAAGAAACGTTCCTAACACTCTATTATTGAAGCAACACCCGCTTGTGGCATTACGCACCCGAACGATTGCAGTTTCTGAGTGGCAAACACGGAAATCAAGGAATTTTTATGATTAATAAGAACCAAAGGATCAAGAAGAACGACAATGGTAAACTGATTGGAGAAAAGATACAAATTACCGAAATCATCCGGAAAATTCTGCGAATCAACAAGGAACATGAGGAGATCTAAAAGAGTAATTAAGAGAGTAAAGAAAAAACGAGTTGGCAAAGCTTATCATTATCAATGAGAAGACCATTTGCTCTTCATGAGAAAGCTACTCCAAATCATGACAAGGACTAAGTGAGAAGAAAGGACTGAAAGTCTTCAATGTAAATATTATGAATATGAACAACGCAACTGTCGTGAAAACAAGTCAGTATACAATACATCAGGTCAGGTTGAACACCGGATTAAAAAACGAAGATATTGAGGTTATTATCATGATAGGTAAAATCAAAGGTTTTTTTTGCAAATTTCTTACATGAAAGTAAAGGATTTTGAGCTACATAAGATGAACTGGAGCAGAGGTGTAGTAGTTTAGTGAAAAGAAATCAAAAGTGGATTTATTAGCTCACATTCGAAGGCGTTCAGTTCCCATGCAGTGCGCTTAAAGCCGATCGTTCAGTTTTAAAAAATGAACGGGTACAACAATGTCTACGCGTTAAGTCACGATGGAGCGACGAATAATGTGTATTACGTTCAGTTCATTTTACAAATTGCAAGAGGATTCAATACTGCCATTTTTCAAATTGTATAAGACCCTACATAGAACCATAGCAATTGTTAACGAAACAGTTTTACTTCTCCTAATCGGGTCACAGTGCATTTTTTTTTTAAATCTAGTTTACCTTTTTAAATAATAGTAAGCACCCTGTCCTTTTCAAATCCAGCTTGAGAGAATGATTTTGGACTAGGTAATGAAATGGTGGAAATATATGCATCAAACCATACACGTAAGCTTAAACCGTACTAGAACTATGCTGTAACGGCAGAGCCAACATCTTTCGGCCTATTGTTACTTTATCAATTGTTTTGAGGACATGGTGTACGCAAGTAAACCAGTGACATACACTGTACAAACATAAGGTTTAAAAAGAAATACGATTGTAAGCAACTGGACCCGGAGTTTAATAACATAAGGAAATCCAAACTCGAAATTGGCAGCGCTGTCGCCTCGATAGAGGTCATCGACAGACATAAACTTTAGCATATCGTGTCGCATTTCGGGGAAGTTAAACCGGGCAGTCTTCAAATTCATTGGAAATAGTAGGACAAGAACATTCAACTAACCCTGATGAAAGAGTCATTACCAAAAAACAAAATCACAAAAATACCAAACTCCGAGGAAAATTCAAAACTGAAAGAAACGCGCGTCTTCCGCAAATAGAAAATATCGATCATAATATCTTTGATGAGTTTATCCCTAATCAAAAGGCAAAATCAAAATCTCAAACACATAAAATGAATGGATAATACTGTCACACTCCTGACTTATGTAGAAAATGGTGGATTAAACCTGGTTTTATAGCAGGGGGGTCGACCTTGGAGAAATGAAGAAAACAAAGGTTTTACCAAAGAAATGACAACAAACAATACATACTTTCTGCAACGACTACATATACGACATGAAAATGCACTTTACAAAACGACCATAATCCATTGTTGACACTTTACCAGTATAAGAAGAACATCAAATGTGAAGGAAAAGAGACCTTTACCAGGAACAGGGAACAGCTTATTGTAGATCTTATGTTAGGTGCTTAGATCTATCAGGCTGAAGCTTAATAAAATCTCAGACAGGAAACAAAAAGACTGGTCTATAATTCATCCCAAATAATTTTAGATGACCACACAACATGAAGCACATCATGGCCAAAGTTGTTTGGATTAAACTGGACATATATAAATAGCCTACAAGGTCACACAGAAGAAAAGATATAATCATTGAGCGTACATTGTCAACATTGATGGCAGATTTCAACAGAGTATGAGATTTGGATACGATTATTATTGTACGATGGTTTTGGCCATTTATAATCTAGCTTGGTACTGCATATTACTATCTCTTGTTCGTGGCATATAACCTATGACGCAGAATTGAATGCAACAGGGGTAAACGTGTTGTTTATGTTTGAAAGGCATCAGAGGGGATTTCAATATGGAATTGCAAAGGTAAGCAAATGTCAATAAAAAACACATACGAGGAACGACAAAATGCATATTACCTATCTGAAGTACCTGAACATCAACAACATCGACTTGTTGACGATTAAATAACTTTTATTGAACGGATCGATCCCGAGGAGATGAAAAACATGTAACAGCTTTTTTGCGCACATGATCATGGGTATAATCTCATAGTTTTCCTCATGTACTCGCAAGTGCTCTACGACGATCACAATGACCACCCGAAACTTTGGAACTGAACAGTATCATAAAGTAGGTGAACAAACTTAGCACAATGAATGGTACGTTTAAAACTCTAGAGATTTGGTATGATTGTCAATCAGACAAGTATGATAGACCAAGGAAATTAATTGCCAAGCAAAGAGTTGAATGCCAGCCAGTGAACTCTGAACATAAGGTTTTTTAACTGGTAACAAAACCCTATTTCCCGAGGAGGGTCCGTCTCGGCCAAGCACTTGGTGGCATTCCACACGCATAAGTCCAAGATCACTTCATCAAACTCGTCTACTCTGATAAGCTTCAATAAAACATGTATCACAGTTTTTTAGTCTAGAAATTCTTGGAATTTGATATAAAACAATGTAGAAAATGCTAAGAAAAAATGAAAGCCATAATATATAAATGCCATGTGTCTGAAACGCTTTTTTTGATTGAACTGCATTGGGCACGCTCAAATCAGTAAAAGGTTTTCCAAGGATATTTATGATCCGAAACTGTTTTTAGCCATAGCGTTGTCAGTTTATTGACGATTTATGAGTTTGACTGTCCCTCTGGTATCTTTCGTCCCCTTTTAAAGACTTATATGACAAAAAAAACTTAGCAAAAATATATCAAAGAAAATATCGCTAACTTTTATGTACACATGAAGCTTTTTGTCTGGATATAGTTTTGTCCTTTTTGTCTTTGTTATTGTGAATACTACGAATTAATATTCCCAAAATGTCTTCAACATAAAACGTTTATTTTGTCCCTGTCACCATAAATGAAAAATCAAACTTTGAAATCATTACACAAAACCATTATCAGAGATTTTTTGTAATTCTTGTTATTTTGTTCGAATATGTAGGTTATCCGTTCTTTGTCATATTTGTCATGTGCATTTGATTACCTTGATTCTGTGTGGTCAGTTTCAATCAAATTCAATCAAAATGTTCAGAAAAATAGAATGAAGGTATATTGCACTAAAAGTTTGTCGAAGTCTGTCCAAGATTTCGATGCAGGTTTACACTATCAAAAAGCTTTGAGCGTGTTAACCGACCTTTAGACTTAACCAAAACATTGATGGGGGAAGGGAGTGCTACTTATTCAAACCGAAGTATTAGTTATAGGTATGAAAGGCTATCATATACCACATGGAAGAAGACAGTGTGGTTTGAGGAGCGACATCATCGTAGGGCCAATCAACGATCAAGTACGTATTCCTGGCTCAGATTCAATATGTATGCATTCAATGTAGGTGAAAAACGGGTGCAAAAATGGCCAAAACATCGTGGGAGGTCAAAAAATGGGAGGAGGGACGTGATCAAGACATGAATCACGTTCGACGACTACAAGAAATGTAAAGATACGGAAATAGTTATCAAACGTACCAGGATTATAATTTAGTACGCCAGACGCGCGTTTCGTCTACATCAGACTCATCAGTGACGCTCATATCAAAATATTTATAAAGCCAATCAAGAAAGTTGAAGAGCATTGATGATCCAACTAGTTGTGCCAAATACGGCTAAGGTAATCTATGCCTGGGATAAAAAAAATCCTTAAATATTAGAAAAATTCAAAGTTTTGTAAACAGGAAATTAATAAAAATGACCACACTGTTGATATTCATGTCAACACCGAAGTGTTGACTACTGGGCTGGTGATACCCTCATGACGAAGTGTCTTGCAAAAAGGTCAATTATAATTATATTCTACAACGGGGGACAGTCGCATGGGTTTATTTTGTAAATATGCTGTATACAAGTATACGATTGCCTCAGATGGGTTGAAAGGTGACAATAGTAGTTGAAATGAGCTTTACCTATAGGGTCCACAGTGCCGATGGAGATGAAACGCATCAATTAAGATATATGAAAATGTGGTATGAGTGCCAATGAGACAACTCTCCGTCATGATTTATAAAAAGTAAACCATTATCGGTCAAAGTACATGTAGTCTTTCAACACGAAGCCTTGGCTCACACCGAGCAGCAAGCTATAAAAGGCTTCAAAAATGACTAGTGTAAAACTATTCAAACGGTAAAACCAACGGTCTAATCTAAATAAAAACGAGAAATATCCATGAACCACATCAACAAACGACAACCACTGAACACCAGACTCCCGACCCAGGATAGGTACAAATAACTGCAGAACGAGAGATAGTATTTATCGATAACAGAACTCTGAAAGATACCAAAGGGACATCTAAACTCATAAGTCGAAAACATATGACAACGCCATGTTGCCAGGCAAAGTGGAGGTCGGAATGTGCCTCAGCTATTACGGCGGAGTTGGGACAACATAAACAAGTACCTGTCGTGGCGACAGCACATCAACCAAACGACAGAGAAAGCCACCAGATCAGTTGGATTTCTGTGCAGGATCTCAGGAAGTGTCACAAAGAGGTAAACAGCCAAGCTTACAAAACATTGATGAGGACTGTCCTCGAGTATGCCAGCTCTGTCTGTGACCCTTACCAGCAACAGCAAATCCAGGAACTAGAAAATGTACAACACCAGGCTGCGTGATTTGTTACAGGGACTTTCTACACTAGGGACCTGGCTGTGTCACAAACATGAATCCAAAACTAGGTTGAGAATCACTAGAACACAGAAGAGCCTGGGAACAGAGTAGTAATGTTCCACAAGATCGTAAATAGTTATCAAAGGTACCAGGATTATAACAGTGTTGTAGAACTAACTGCTCGTATTTCACTACATCATCACCCGTGGCTCAGTTGCCTTATTAAGATTCACACACCCTGTAAACGGCTATCAATGTCAATAGGATGTTATTTCATTTAATTCATCAATTTGCACTCCTTGCAAGTTAATGGAACACATTATCATAGATATACACAGCATTTAATGGACCATCTTGAAATAAACAACATCCTCTATCATGTCAATGATCTCCAACATAGCTTCCGAAATTCCACGAGTTGGCATGGTTGACCGTTATGGAATAATCGTTTTCTCGAGCTTCCAAATTCACACTCGTATGGAACTCAACTATTTTCCTTTATGATTAGAAACAGACAATAAAAACATTCAAACCGATTTAATTATCATTTATTTTACTTAGTCCCTTGGTAAATGTTCACATTGAATACGTATATTAAAATAGTATGGCATCTCTTGATAAGCACTGAAGTGGATAAAGGTATTTCTTTCAAAACGAACATAAACTGTTTTCATAAAAGGAACGTCATCATTCACTGTCCCTGCCACATCTGGTGCTCCACAAGGTACTGTATTGTGTCCTGTCTTGTTTCTGGTAAACAAAAAAGTTGAATAACAAAAATACCAAACTCTAAGGATAATTCAAATGGGAAAGTCCGTTATCAAATGGGAAAGTCCCTTATCAAATGGGAAAGTCCGTTATCAAATGGCAAACACAGTAAGCTCATGCTTTTCGCAGATGGTAGCATAATAAACAGAACGATCAGATCCCAGAGTGACTGCAATAAACTCAGTATATCTAGATCTATATGCAGGGGGGGGGGGGGGGGGGCTAGTTGGGAGAAGGATTAGCCGATGGATTACTATCCAGATAAATGTACTCAAATGAGCACAGATATTATCATACTTTGTTAATAGTCATACACTTGAATATGTAAAAAAATTCTCTGAAACTGACATTATCAAGATGCTTGATTTCTTGATTGACAACATGTTTGGAGCACGTGTTTTTCAAAAAGTAAAATCACAAAAATACTGAACCTAGAGGAAGATCAATTGAGAAAGTCCATAATCACATGGCAAAATCAAATAACAAAACGCATCAAAAACGAATGGACAAGACATGTCATATTCCTGACTTGGTACAGGCATTTTCAAATGTAGAAAATGGTGGATTAAACCTGGTTCTATAGCGCTAACCCTCTCACTTTAATGACAGTCTCATCAATTTCCGATATTTTTACATTGATGCGTTAAATAAACAGACACAACAGATTGTCGGCGTTCCAATGGGAACCAATTCACGGTGCCCCTCTACTTGTCGACTTGTTCGTGTATCATTATGAGACTAACTTCATACAGGAAATTCTTAGGATAATCTAGAAATTGACAATGAGGGTCGGTTGAAAACAAAAAAGATGATTTCACCTTTCCAATTGTGAACTTTCCATTTCTATTTAGCAACATTCCAGCAGCGCCTGTATACGAAGTATATATCTCGCAATTGATACGATATTCCTGGGCTTGTATTTCCTATCATGAGTCCCTTGGTAGATGGTTGCTGCTCACAAAGAAGATATTAAACAAAGAGTTCCAAATGGTGAAATTGAGATCATCCTTTCATAAATTTGCGCACGTCATCACGAGTTGGTTGACCATTATGGAATAACCGTTTCGTAGATAATTTCGGATATGTTCCTTATGTCGTAATTACAATCCCCTTCCCTTTTATCGAATGATTATGTGGCCTACCGAATTATACTTTTTACCGGGTTTGTGATAAAATGGGCAACACGACGGGTGTCACATGTGGAGCAGGATCTTCTTACCCTTCCGGAGCACCCGAGATCACACCCTGTTTTGTTTAAACATATTTATTTATAGTGGATTGTGAAACAAGTTTTGCAACTTATATTAATCCCTTTCCAGTTTGCGGGTGTGAGAGTTGCCATATGATTATGGACTTTCCGAATTGATTTTCCTCTGAGTTCAGTATTTTTGTGATTTTACTTTTTGTAGCGGCATTAGCCTGCTCTTTTTCGGAATCTACAATACTTACAACGGTGTCTTTAACGTACAAGAGATATGACTCTCTCTTAACACGGGTCAGCCATTTATCGTTCCCTTCCGACGGACTATCGTCGTTTCCTCAAGACCATACTCGCAAATGGTGTCAAGGGAGAGCCGAAATTTCAGTCCCTGAAATTTTCATCCCGGAACGGGAATCGAACCAGGAACCTTTGTGTTAGCAGTCCGATGCACTAACCACTACACCACGGCTCTCTTTTTTGATAGGGTTCGTGTTGCTTTGTCTTTAGATTTCTATGTTTATCTTTGTATATTTGTCTGTTTGTCTTTTTCTTTTTAAGCCCTGACGTTGTCAGTTTATTTTCGATCTATGAAACAATGTGTCTCTAGCATCGGAATAGAGATCACATTTAAAAAGGTAGTGTTGCACATTCTTCTTTTTGTTTGCAGTGATCACAGGTTTCAGATTTGATGTGTGGGTTTATAATAAACTAGTATGCATTTAGTTTGGAATAACCTGTTCGTTAACTGTTGATTATATTGTACATTCTTTTTGATTGGAAATCTTTTTGACTTCATTATTAACTTCATGATGAAATCTAAAATAATGACGTCCAGAATTGTTGTTATTAATTTCCCATCTGCGTTGCCATTTTTTGTAACCAAATTCTTTTCTGCCTTTTTTACGACTTGTTTTGTAAATATTATGTCCTCAAATGATCATGTTTCGGCTTCTTTTGCCAAGGTGTCTGCTTCATCATTTCCTTTATGTTGGCATGCCCTGGTGTCCAGTTGCAGTGATTAAAATTGCATGTTTAATTAAAAAAAATCTTGTGATTTCGTTAATGGGTTGATGGTAGTTGTCACTTTTCCAAATTACAAATTTTCTTTAAATTGGGACATTATTAAGTTGTATGTATTAATTTTACCTAATTGTCAGATGGCCATTTCTTCTCTTCATACATCTATTTGTAATGTTCCACTAAGTTATTCCAATGCCTCTTGAGATGAGTGAGATGGTAAATATAAACACATGGCTTTTCTCTGTATTTCGTTCAATTTGTCAAGATGACATGATTTGCTGATTTGCCTATTGCTGCTAGCATAATTAAAAATTAAACAAACTAAGCTGTCATAAATTTGAATAAGTGTCTTGTTTGGTATTTATGCTATTCCTTTGATTTCTCTTATAATTCCTAAAGATCTATTGGCTTGCTTTACTGTAGATTCAATTTGGCTGTTGATATGTAATTGTTCATCCAATTTTAATGCAAGTACAACTGGATTAGGGTTGTATCTTTATATTGTGTCACGAAGGTTTAGTTTGATATATTTGTTTTTTACTGAATAAACAGTACTCTGTTTTTTAATGCTCCAATCATTGCTCCATTTTAGTACTTGATTAAGGTCTTTTGCAATTTTTCTTCTATGACTTTTGGGGCTGAATGTGAATGCCAAATAGTTGAATCATCAGCAAATTAACTCATCATAGATACAGGACCAAAATTTGATATTTACGCCAGACGCGCGTTTCGTCTACACAAGACTCATCAGTGACGCTCGAATCAAAAAATGTTTAAAAGGCCAAATAAAGTACGAAGTTGAAGAGCATTGAGGACCAAATATTCCCAAAAGTTATGCCAATACGGCTAAGGTAATCTATTCCTGAAGTAGAAAAACCTTAGTTTTTCTAAAATTTAAAGTTTTGTTTACAGTTAATTTACGATAATATGAACATATCAATGATTACTCAAGTCAACACAGAAGTGGTGACTACTGGGCTTACAGCAATCTGCTTAGACACGGATTTAAAAATATCTTTTACGAAGATGTTAAACAGGAATGAAACCAAGGACTTTTGTAGTTGTTGACCATGCATCTGGCTTCTCGAAGACTGAGAAAGGCATCTATCCACATCCACATTTTTCCTTTGATGCCATTGTTGTACAATTTTACCATAGACCATCTTTTCAGACACTGTCATTTATGAGCTTTTTCAAAATCAATAAAAATTACAAAAGTAGTTTGGGCTTTGTTAAATGCATTAAAATAGCTTGTGTTAGAGATAATAAGGCATTAGTTGTACTACCAAAATGTCGAAAACCTTCCTGTTCTTGGTCAAACTCCAAGTCCTGTTCGGTATATCTCCAATGAATATTACAATAAAAGTAGTGATACAAACATGCCTACCCCATAAAAATTGCCGTCACTAGTAGAACATAGGCTATAGATTTGTAATGATTTATTAGATATTATACCATCATGTAGCTATTCTTCTGACACAATCATTCAATCAGACGGCTCAAGAACCAGGAAAAACCATACACTCACACACAGGCATATATATACATACATCTATAAGGACTCTCACAAACATCCATACCTTTCTTATACAATCATCACAGTGGAATCAGCTCCGTGTGGTACTTGTGCCGGCACCGTCCGTTGATAGCCCGACCACTCCTGCTGTTCTCTCTACTATTATTTGATAGCATATATCAAGATTGTAGTTTGAACCACAAACTCGTTATTTTCATTGCACTAAATAATCATATTTTGTTTAAATTGGGATAAAGCTTATAAAAAGGTCCACATAAGCGGCAATATGTTATCGTCAGATGTCGATGAAATGTTGTATTACTAAAGTGGAAGACGATATCGTCGCTGTTATGCAAAAACCTCGTATATAAGGTTTTGATAATTTTACACCAGGCAGTAAAAACTGACTCAGATCGATCTTTTTAATTATATAAACCTTAAATTTGAAATGTGATTTTAAATTAAATCAAGTATTGATAATGTATGTAATTTTTTTCCCTGCTGCAATCTCATTGGTTGTCAGCTGAGATACGATATTTTTTTCTTTATACATCCTCGGACCAAAAAAATCTACGATATTTTAGACTCATATTGAATATAAAAAAGAGCAACATAGAGGACACAATCTTTAGATTTAAAGATAGTTTATAATTCATTGACACACAAAAGGTATTTTGACGTTTATATGGGAAAAATATCAATCCTAATAATGTTTGAAATATTAACTGGACTATATTTCAAAAGAAAATCAGTGATTCAAAGGCGTCATGTTTTATTCATATAAAAGGATGGCTTTTTACTGACAACAATAAAAGAGATACGAACGCTACCAAAGAGACAAACAAGCTCAAATATGTAAACCAAACTGACAAACCCTGGCAAAAAATATGGAAAAACAAACAGCAGTCCACAAAACACACCACAGTAAACTAACAGCTGAGCAACACAAACCCCACAAAAAACAGCGGTGACCTTTGCTTTGGGTGATGCAAATTATAATTTGCATTGTTTGAATAAACACATAAATAACACATAATCTTACTGTTTATTCTTTAAACTGTAAATAAAAACATACAAACATAATCAAACGTACATGCACAATTCTTAATGCTGAATATAGAATTGTAGTAGAAAAAAAATAGACAATATAAAACTGTCAATAAAAAACAAGAATTAGAAAGTAAATCTGTTGTCAAAACAGTTTTTCAACACCGATCCTTTGATATTGTATCTAAATTATGATAATAAAAAATTACATTGGAAATGTCCATGTATTTTTTAAACAAAAAATGACTTTTCCTAAGTCAATTAGTATTCTTTGTTATTATGAAATTAACACGCGAGAAAGTCAAAGAACATCAGACTACAAAATATCCTTCTTTATACATGTACATAAAACATATCAGACAGTGTTATGCATGTCGTAAGTAATCATAGAATGCATGGAAATCTCTAGGAACAACACGTTTTAGTTCTTGAAGGTGCTTATACTTCGAGGCTATTGTATCTAAATTATGATAATAAAAATACTATTGAAAATGTCAATGCATTTTTTAAACAAAACATGACTTTTCCTAAGTCATTTAGTAGTTTTTGTTATGAAATTAACACATGAGAAAGTCAAAGAACATCAGACTACAAAATATCCTTCTTTATACATGTACATAAAACATCAGACATTGTTATGCATGTGGTAAGTTATCATAGAATGCATGGAAATCTCTAGGAACAACACTTTTTAGTTCTTGGAGGTGCTTATACTTCGAGGCTTTGATACACAAAGCAGAATCATGAAGATTACCTACTTGATCCGTATCTCCAGGTGCTGAAATTTTTGCCCGTCTTGGTAATTCTAAGTAATCCCAGACATTGCCAGTTTATACTTAATTTCTCCTTCAGGTAAGTACATAAGAGCACGAATATCAGTGACAACATTATCACCAACCTTAGAACCCGGCCGAATAGAGTTGTAATAATTTAGATCAGAATACTTCTTGAAAAACTGATGTGAGAGATATTTTACGTCATATGGACGTTCAAGGCGGGATACTTTAAAGATATCTACATAATTCTGCGGCACATAAATTGGCTTGTTTTTCAGTTTACGTTCTATGACACTGTGAACGCTATCAACCTCCATTTGTGTATGACCCCTTTCTAGGTACTTTTGAAAAATAGTAATTTTTTATCATAGGCTACTTTCAATAGTGCATTGGACAAAGTAACGTTCCTATTTTGGTACGTGCAACCGTCACTGTAAATTATTAAAGTCTTAATGCTATTGTCCAAACTCATGATGTAATCGACAACACATGATGAAAATGAATTTGATGTTAAGTCACCTTCGACTTCTGTCCAAAAATAACAAATAACATCTTTAGTTTTCATGTCAAATATTGTAAAATTATGACAGGACAGTTTTGTCTTGTAATACATTGCGCTCGCTTTTAATAAAGGGCACATTAAAAGAGCCTGTAGATCTAAACTAATGACTTTCATGTCATCTTTTGTCAATGCTGCTTCTTTGTCCTTATTCTTTTCAGCCCTGGCTGCTTCCTTCTTAACTATGTGTTGGTCATACATCACTTTATTGATGTTTCCGGCTTCATACCCACAGCAAGTGTCACATTGGTCCTTTCTAGGCTGAAACAATGAAATGTTTAATTCGTCAAGTACGTTGTGGAAAAGACTTCTACTAATCACAGGACTCTCATCTTTCTGGGCCTCTTTTCTATATTCCCTATGCAATTCTGAGATTGATTGGAAGACAGGTTCCAGGTATACTTTAGAGCTAGAGGCACGACAATAGTGACTTGGAAGTTTAGGCAGGCGTTCTAAAAATGATTTTGCATATTGTTTTCTGTCAATGTCATACTGTTTTGCAGGTCTTTTGACATTTGACTTATGAGGAATTCCATTCTTTGAGTTCAAAATCCATTCATACATCATCTTTTCTCCGATACCTAGTGTACTTAGGAAATTTTGAACCGTTTTTGGTCAAGAAATATGAGTACGATCATTTCCTTCTGCTTGCGCCAACAGTTGTTCTTTGTTTCACATCATTTTTCCAAACTAGATTACAAACAAATACTTTCTTTTCCTCCCATATGAGTTGCCAGAAACCGTTAAATATTTCTTCTCTTTCTTTTTCTTCAAATATTTGACACTTTCTTTTCTCTGATTTCTTACATTTGTTGGTACATCCACTAGGAGCCATTATTCTCTGTTCTCGGTCAATACAGTAGGTTCTTATTCCTTTCTCATTTTTTAGGACTCCTTTGTATTGTTTGCCTTCCATTCTTAGTCTTTTATTTGTATTCTTCAACCACTCGGCTGGTGCTTTTTTCTTTCTTTTAGTCCTAGTGTGTCCTGTGTTTTCAAGACCTGCATCATCTGTTTGGATAATGTTATTATCTGGCTCCAGAACTGATTTCTCTGATTGTACATTGTTCTGTTCCAAGTCTGAATCATCATTTTCTGAATCAATTGCATCATTATTATTTGAATCTTTTTCTGGTCCCCAGTCTGGGTCTTTTGTGGAATCATCTAAATCATGCTGAGAAAATTCTTTGTCTGAATCAAAATTGTCAGATTCATTACATTCCAAGTCTTTTTCTTTGATCTGACGATAATTTTGAAGTGTTTCTCCTTGAATGCGAAGAAACGTTGATGCATTTAACATAGAAATAGACTGAGAAGATTCCAAAGGTCTGTCTTCGATTTCTTTGTTTTTCAATGCAAGTTCAACTAACTGTTGTCCTCGTGATAATCTATTAGCATCCATTTTTGCAATTTGGGTGAAATTTCCACTCTATGCTTTGGTACTGGTCAAAATTATTTGGGTTTCTATCGATGACCTGATATCGAGGTGAATTTACTTTAAACCAAGTGTAATATATTGTCGGAATGAAGTCAAAATGCCGTCCCTTTGAAGAATAATGTCCACGTTCTCTCTTTAAAAATGTTTGCAATATATTTGTATCTTTATTCACACGATAATCAGTGTCTAAAGGAGTGTTTCTCTGCCATTCATATTTGGACATGATCAATTTGAATTGTTGTCAGAATCATAAGCTCCACTAGCAAACCATCCACATTCGTCACATAAATAAACACCTTCAGGAAAATCGTCGTCAGTTATGTTTTTAGGTATATTTGTGACACAATTCATGTGGTATCGTCTATCACATCCAGCACATTTTAACCATCTGGTTCCATTTGACTCAATCAATATAACACATGAAGCACTTAGTAGTTCAGTATCCAAAGAAAATCTATCATTTGCTTCAAGATTGCATATAAAACAAGTCCATTCTTCTTCGTGTTCAGTAGAGTCTGAATTTGCCGACTGTGACATCTTGTTTAGACATTATTCGATAAACCTGAGAAAGAAAATTTATTTGTATTTTTCAAGCATTTTATTTTCAGCTCACGACTAATTTATTTACATATTGTTTTTACTAAATAAATCTTGAATTAAATGCATTTTTTTTTTCGTTTCCATTTAAAAGACTATAAATTTCGTATTTTTTATCTGTAAAGTTTATTTTAGATTCTTTGTCTTCTAATCATTTTTTTATATTTTCAAAAGGGGTGCTTTTCTTATGTTAGTTTTATTTATTTATCTGTATTATTGCACCTATCAAAGCAACAATCATTATCTATGATTCGGTCTAAAGCATCGTAACTCAAGTCAACATTGGAGCTAAAATGTCGGACAATAAAAAATCTTCAAATGAACGAATTACAACTCATATAAACACATCTACCGAATGAAATAACCACTACAATTGTATTTTTTATTGAAAATAACGTTAACATGTCTGTCAGCAACATTTAAGAACCTGTTTGTACCGTACAGAATTGTGTTTGGTATTACTACTTTTTGTTTTGTTTGTTTATCTTTCAAAACATGCATAAAAAGGTTAAATTATATTGTAATTTTAAAGCGTTTCATTATTTCTAAGTTATATCAGCTTTGAAAACCTTAAATTGATAAAACTATACCTGAAATTATGTCAGCTGCCGTGCCGAGTGTTTTTATTTTGAGATACGATATTTTCGCACAACAATATTTCTCACTAATCCAACTTCACTTTTTCGTCACATGACAGAACTCGGGTTAATGATTGGTTAGAAGGTCAGATATTTTCGCATATAGTGGAACATACATATTTAATTCTAAATAATCGATAAAAAGATTTCCGCAAAATATTGAGATACGAGGTTTTTGCATAACAGCGACGATATGTATTCCCATTGACATTGAATAAAAACACTCTTGTTTTTGCTATTGTAAACAGCTGTTTAGTTAGTATATATAAGAAGGTGTGGTATGAGTGCCAATGAGACAACTCTCCATCCAAGTAAAAGAAAAACCATTATAGGTCAAAGTACGGTCTTCAACACGGAGCATTGACTCACATCGAACAGTAAGTTAAAAAGGGCCCCCAAAAATAACTAGTCACTGAACAATTATTCAAAAGGGAAAACCAACGGTATAATCGTGTACGTTTTCGACACAGGCACTTGTCTCAGAATGTTTACTCCCTATTTTTTCCCTCAGTCTATCAAGGTTATATCAAGGTATATAGGAATTTTTTTCTGAGACAAATGTTGTTTCCGATTGCCATTGCAAAACAATATAGGCTATATTTTGATATATTGTATAGAAGAATATGACTTGTATAATCCAGTTCATCTGCAGCATACATATGAATTGTATTCTGAGCTTGTATTATCCATTTCATCTGCAGTATACAGAAGAATATGACTTGTATTATCCATTTCATCTGCAGTATACAGAAGAATATGACGTTTATTATCAATTTCATCTGCAGTATACAGTATGAATAAGTGTGAATAAAAAAGTTAAGTTTTCGGAAAGTTATTCGCATTTATTCCGTAGTTGTTTAAAAAACAAGGTTTAGAAAGAAAACTTCCGGTTTCAAGAAAGCAGATGATTTTTTTTTGGCTGTAAATTATTTTATATATTTCTTTCTTTGTTGATAGAAAAAGCGTAACACTTTTTTTCAATTTTTTTAGAAAGGTAATTTAAACGGGCACATGTTCTGTTTTTTATTTAATTCCTTTGCAGTTGAATTTATTATACAAAACTGGTCAAAAGGTTTTATTTACATTTTTATTTATTTTATCATAATTATTCTTTAGGACATTGCATATAATATAAGGCATTTCCATAGATATTTTATAGATAATAAACTACACACAAAGTAAAGAATATCCATTATGCTTGTGTGAGTTTTTATTACCTTCCATTGTGAAACCTGATTAGTAAACAAGCATGTCGGATTACTTCACATTACTATGATTAGTGTGTTTGCCTTCATACATTCCCAAATTAAAATTGTACATGTTGTTACACAACTTACAGTCAATTGTTCAATTATGTCATTGAGGCTAATTTATTTTGGGTCGGTCAACTGGCATAATTCATTCATACAAAAGCACTAGAAAATGGTCAATATTATAAAGTAAAAAATAAAAGAATAATCATGATAATAAATCACAAAATTAATATGCAGTACATTCCTTTTGTAAGTGTTATCTTTGTTGTGGTCTATATTTGAAATACATTTTGGGATGAGAAGTTTAATGCTTTGTTTGTCATTAAGCACTCGATCAGCATTTAGAAGTTAGATTTGATCTAAATAAAATAAATATTATCAATTCAGTCATTCCCAAGGTCGCTGGTCAAAGTAAAAATTGGTTTGGTCCATTTAAAGTGATATGCATTCCTGGACAAAATGACCTGTATTTTTTTTTTTTATTTCAACCAAATCATATGTGTAAATGCCTTGAAAAAAATTTTGTCGTATTTCAAGAATCTTCTTCTCTGACTACATGTTATGGGTAAAAAACCTTCAAACTTTAACTGAATGTTCCTTAAAGGGAAACTTCGCAAAAAAATCAAAAATTGATATTATGTTCATTCTGTATAAAAATGCTCAAATTCATAGATATTAAAGTTTTATTCCGCTAGATAAGCGATCACCATCGATTTTAAATTTAGAGTATCAATTCTCTGCGATCCGCCATTTTGTCTTCTTTCCCGATTAATAAAAACGATATGTCTATAAACCACAAAGAAACAAAACTACAGAAACCGATGTAGTCGTAATTGCGTGTCGATATCTTGTCAATCATACGGTTGTTTTATCCGACTAACTAACTTGATACGAAAAATATTCTTACTTTTTTTTTTAAATTACCATGGTCTGTTGTTTTTAAACTGTTAATATTGGAATTAGGTGAAAAGTCAAAGTTGAAATCATAAATAAGTGTTCCGTGAAAATTGTTTTTGAAAATCTAATTTGTTCATAATTCTTTAAAGTAATAAACAAATATATTTTGATCTTCCCTCATCTGATCACCAGCATGGCTAAAGGTATTACTTCCAAAGGTATTGTGAGGGGTGTGAGGTGACACGTCCAGGTATTCAAGCGATTTCCTGTCGGGCTTGCAAGTTCATGCATCGTTTCACTTCTGCAGGTATTGATCAGTGTACACGGCTGATAACTTAAAACTTATAACTTTCCATTTTGAACTATCAGATGAATAATATACAACTCTGTCTTACTTGTCATTACTAAACTCATACGCTTGTTTATAAATAACATTTCTGGTGTAAAGAATATAATTCATAAACATATAAATAATACCCAAAAAATAAGATTTGATGAAATTAAAATCTATTTAAATATTTTTTCCAAGGGTGAATTTGGGAAAATGTAATATATAGTCATTGTCAATAGTGAAGGACAGATTGGAACAGACCAGAAATATTGATTTAAAAAAATGTACGCACTTGCCGACGATTCGTTTATACGACTGGATAGAAAGTTACGGAACTATAGCGCAATTTAAAATATATACATGTATACATTGAACATAAGAAAAAAACATATATTTTGAATAAATAGGGGTAAAAGTGTTGTAAATAGACTAGTCCACGTATGCCAACAGTATGTAATCATCGAATGTCGATAGACTATTGTATACCAGAAGAAGAAGAGAACCAATTTGATTTAAATACAGGTCGATGTATAACTTTTGCTTTGGTTCATTGAAGCTGTGGACCTAGTAAAATCACAGATTTATATTTCAATAAGATTGTTCTCGAACAAAGGAAGTAATTCGTCATCACAATTGTTATATATGCCACTGGACGAACACTAATTATCCCCAGGGAATGTGAATATTTTGCTGGGAAACTTTTGAGTATCAAAGTTTCAAATTAATTTCGGGATTTATTTTCTATCTTGGTATTCAATAACAGAAAAAAGAATAAATTACTTGTTCGCTAAATAGGGGTATTCTTGTCAGATAAAAGACTTTTAGTTATATTTAAAAAATAGGGAAATATGACATTAAATTGGTTCTGTCTTTTTTTTAAACATCGTTAAAAAGATGTGTGTCTAAGGTGAACGCCACAAGAACCCTGTAATACTAGTACGAGAGTATAGCATGTAAACATTCCTTCTCAATAATATGGTTGTATTGGAAATCTTTTCATACAGATTGACAACTCATTGTCCGATATGCATGTAATATTTGCCACATGACGCCCATAGTTCTTTCTACTATCATCATCTTATTCCGTGATATTGCTGTAAACATAGATGGTTCACACCCAAACAAAATGGGAGTAATGGACCTTCAGAGCTTCTCCGTGTTATACACTTGTGAAATATATAGACGAAATTTCTGTATTGAAATGAATCTACATCTCACAAACAGGATTTTCAAATAACGATTGTGAGTAATCACCTTACAAACCAATATAAACGTATGGCAAGATATAACCATGAAGGAATTTAGTTTTTGTCAGACGCAAGAACTCATCACTATATATATCATAAACGTATACGTATATATATGCATACAGTTTCAAATATTAAGAACAAGCGGTCGATGTCGATAGTCTGTTTTCTAACTGTTCAGAGTTAGACATGTCACTTGTTCATTCTTGGAAGCCTTCATATTCCTGGTCTAACGATGGGAACTCTTTCTGATTGTGTTGACTATAAATGCTTGTATGGTAATTCTGTCGTTTATCTGTACAAGCGGTTGCATTTCCTCTCCTTTCCCAACAAACAAACGAACGAAACGCCACTAGTCTGATTTCTCTGGAGCTCATCCTCAATAGCTCTTATACGTCAGGAAACTTACATGTATACTAATAATAATTGTTTCAAGAACAACGATGTATGGACGAACTATTATAAATTCGTCAATATCAGTTATGCATGACTAAAATATAACTTTTATTACAACTACTGTATTACTTATTTGGATTAATGACGGCTATCATGTTCAACATTGCACAAATATTATCATAGAATTTAAAAAAAAATCCTCAAAAATCCTCAAAAGAAATAATGCCTTAGCTTAGATAATTGATATTCTTTTCACAAAAAGTAATAAATGATTGTCAAATGAATTTAATTATGTAAGAATAAAATGTTAAAAAGAAACTAAAAAAAAAATCATGCATGTTGTATGTTGTATTTTTTTGTCAATTAAAAACTTTAAAATTGCAATAGTTTTATTAGCATTTAAACACAGTCAGATTTGAATACAAGTTAAGAAATTGCGGTAAAGTCAATGATATCAAACAGATGTACAATGGTATATCAAATTGGGTAATATTGCATTTAGTTTTTATAAAAAATTAAAACTACTATTTTTTGCTTCATATTTGAATCTTTACGCCAATTGCCGCTAAGAAAGTAATCAAAAATTGTTTCCTTTTATTTTTATACACTTTCGAAATTACGAATCTGAATTTTATTTTCAATTAATTTACACAATTTATAATTATTGTATCTTTATTCTCATCGTGTATTAAATCTTAGTGTATTAACATCGTGACAGCATACTCTTTCTAATCCTTTCTGTTTATCCTTTCCAAATAACAACATAATTTTATACCTGTGTACGCTTGAACTCACACCTGCGGCTAAATAGCTACAAGGTAAACGAATTGACCTCAAGCCGAGAAATATACAGTGACCTTTACAAAATAATATACACACTCTGCTCACACATTAGTTGCATTGAAATGATTATCAAAACAATAACGGTAAATAGAACTAAAATATTTTCAGTTCAATATCAGTAAAAATGTTCAATAAATATTTTATGAAAAAAATCTCAACAATAATTAATTAAATTTATTCAAAAACATTTACTAGAGATAATTTTATAGGAGTTTAATTCAATCAATACAAAACGGTATATGCATATTCATTTTCGTTCATTCTTATATTGTGGTTAATAACTTCGACCATTCGTCATCTGTGCGCTTTTAATTACGTATATTGTCGATAAGCTATAAGAGTTAAACAGATTTTATTTTTTCCCAGAATTCAATAAATCGGGCTAATACGTCACGACCCACTCGAGAATTCAACCAAAAAAGTTACAAATACTTGATTTTCTCCGTTATTAGAAGGAATATAAATTTAAAACTTTGCAAATGTGTTTTTTATGTTAAGATGAACATAATTAGATGATAAGTAAAAAATCGCGGAATTTCCCTTTAAGTTAGGGTATCTAGTTAATAAATGTATCAGAAGGTTTGATCTATCAACAAACATGAACTAAAAAAAGAACTTAGGGGTCAAATGCAGTTTTTGGCTTATATCTCAAAAACTAAAGCTAACATCATTACATGGGAAGAAAGTGTTGATTATGTCAAGTTCTATCAGCCCTAAAATTTTCAGATGAATCTAACCACCCATCAATGGGTTGCTGCCATTAAATTGGTAATTTAAGGAAATATTGCAGATTTTGGATTTTGGTTATTATCATAAATACTATTATAGATAAAGATACACTGCAAAATGTTCAGCTAAGTGAGATCTTAAAAAAAGTTAATATGACCAAAATTGTCAATTGACCCCTTAAGGAGCTATTTGCCTTTATAAAAAAAAAATTTGATACAATTTGTTCATCATGTTTGCTTGAAAATCTTCTCATCTGAAAAGTAAATACATAAAAAAGTTGGTATTTCAAGTTTTCACCACGGTTAAGTGAATAGTGTTGGATTACAGTGAAGAGGAAACTTGTTTAGTGTTAAAGAAAAATATTCAAGTAATCGATTTATATAAGGTATGGATTTTTCGCATTAACTTAAAGGTTACAAAAAGCGTCCAAAGCAGAGACTGTTGTGACCTTAAAAAATCTTGTTAGCCACCTTCTATTTATATGGATGATAGTCAACCTACCGGTACCCATGGATAGAAACAAGTGCCTATGGTTGCTGCCTACATCTGAACTGCCTTTGGAATGTGGTAGGCAAAATAATTATGAGTAAATCTTCTGGCAAAACATTGAATAATAGTTTTATCATTGCAGGGTAATAAAGAATGCTTGTAGAATATAATGGAAACTAGTTTGACAGAACTTCATGATGGTGAAGAAAGTCTTGGATGTTTGAATGAACATGACAAACCAGAAATTCCAATTGTTGGAATTTTGCCGACATCTTCAACACAATATTCACTGCCCCAGAATTGTCTTGGAATAGTTTTAGTAGATACTTCTTCTAGGTAACTACATTCATGTATAAGTATTATTATAAATTTAGAAATTAATTTGCCGTGTACATGAATTGGAATACATATATCATAAAAATTAAAACACTGATTTGTGTTATGCTAATTATTTTATCCAGCTGATGTTAATAATTTTTTGAAGATGGTAATTTATCCATTTGATATAATCTTGAACAAATTGACATTTTACAGAAATGTACAGTTAGCTGCTGATCTTAATGGTGTTTCTTGCAACTACAGCAATGCTACAGAACTTCCAGGGACACAACTAGTACAGTCAACAATAGCGATTCCAGGTAAATCAAAATGATTGGTTGATTGCTTTGGAAAAATTTATTCCAAAACACAAATTCTGACATTCCTTTGGCTGTCGCACAAAATTTTTTTTTTTTTCACTTTTTATGTCTTTTAAACAGCAATCCACTATTGTTTAGTCATTTTTATACGACCGCAAAAATTGAAAATTTTTTGGTCGTATATTGTTATGACGTTGGCGTCTGCGTTGTCGTCGTCTGAATACTTTTAGTTTTCGCACTCTAACTTTAGTAAAAACTAATAGAAATCTATGAAATTTTAACACAAGGTTTATGACCACAAAAGGAAGGTGTGGATTGATTTTGGGAGTTTTTGTCCCAAAATTTTAGGAGTTATGGGCCAAAAAAGGCCCAAGTAAGCATTTTCTTGGTTTTCGCACTATAACTTTTGTTTAAGTGAATAGAAATCTATGAAAATTTTGACACAAGGTTTATGACCACAAAAGGAAGGTTGGGATTGATTTTAGGAGTTTTGGTTCCAACTGTTTAGGAATTAGGGGCCAAAAAAGGGCCCAAATAAGCATTATTCTTGGTTTTCGCACCATAACTTTAGTATAAGTAAATAGAAATCAATGAAATTTAAACACAAGGGTTATGACCACAAAAGGAAGGTTGGGATTGATTTTGGGAGTTGAGGTATCAACAGTTTAGGAATTAGGGGCCAAATAAGCATTATTCTTGGTTTTCGCACCATAACTTTAGTATAAGTAAATAGAAATCTATGAAATTCAAACACAAGGTTTATGACCATAAAAGGAAGGTTGGGTGTGATTTTGGGAGTTTTAGTCCCAACAGTTTAGGAATAAGTGGCCCAAAGGGTCCAAAATTAAACTTTGTTTGATTTCATCAAAAATTGAATAATTGGGGTTCTTTGATATGCCAAATCTAACTGTGTATGTAGATTCTTAATTTTTGGTCCCGTTTTCAAATTGGTCTACATTAAAGTCCAAAGGGTCCAAAATTAAACTAAGTTTGATTTTAACAAAAAATGAATTCTTGGGCTTTTTTGTTATGCTGAATCTAAACATGTACTCAGATTTTTGAATATGGGCCCAGTTTTCAAGTTGGTTCAAATCAGGATCCAAAATTATTATATTAAGTATTGTGCAATAGCAAGAAATTTTCAATTGCACAGTATTCAGCCAGAGACATATATACACAGAGATTGGCAACTGTAACAGTGGCCAACGAAATCTAATCCAAACATCGCATCACGCGAGACTTTAACGAGATCGCCATTTTGATTCTATCCCGACAAGAACACCACCTCGCTTCAATTTTTATTTTACATCAAGCATTTCAAAACAGCATAATGTAAGTATATATTTCAATTTCGTATATGAATTACCTTGTTTTAGTCAGTTTGTAGTAGTTATTAGTTAAAATATTGCGACGATTAACGTTTTATTGCAGTATATAATAAGGGAAAAGCTTGGCCATCCTGCACGTTATGAAAATTTTTAACAAGGTCGTAATTTTTATCAAAACATTTCCATTCGAAAAGGAATAACACAATTTGTGAGATGAATAACTTTCCCCAGACATATTGTTTTTTGTGTAATAAGTTGATTTTTTCATATTTTCACCCACTTTTATGCAATTTACAATTAAAAATCAGTATTTTATTTGTCGGCCATTTTTTTTTGCTTCAATATCAAGACGGACCCCTATCTGTTTACACTTTATAAACTTTTCCGTCTTGAGAGAAATATTGTACCCAGCACATGCATTACTTTCCTATGACATACTGAATTGGTATATAAAGGTTGTTTTTTTCATATTTTCAACCACTTTTATGCAATTTACAATTAAAAATCAGTATTTTAGTTGTCGGCCATTTTTTTTTTTGCTTCAATATCAAGACGGACCCCTATCTGTTTACACTTTATAAACTTTTCCGTCTTGAGAGAAATATTGTACCCAGCACATGCATTACTTTCCTATGACATACTGAATTGGTATATAAAGGTTGTTTTTTTCATATTTTCAACCACTTTGATGCAATTTACAATTAAAAATCAGTATTATAGCTGTCGGCCATGTTTTTTTTTGCCTCAATATCAAGACAGACCCCTGTCTGTTTACACTTTATAAACTTTTCCATCTTCAGAGAATTACTGTACTAAGCACATGCATTACTTTCCTATGACATACTGAATTGGTATATAAAGGTTGTTTTTTTCATATTTTCAACCACTTTGATGCAATTTACAATTAAAAATCAGTATTATAGCTGTCGGCCATGTTTTTTTTTGCTTCAATACCAAGACAGACCCCTGCCTGTTTACACTTTATAAACTTTTCCATCTTCAGAGAATTATTGTACTAAGCACATGCATTACTTTCCTATGACATACTGAATTGGTATATACAGGTTGTTTTTTTCATATTTTCAACCACTTTGATGTAATTTACAATTAAAAATCAGTATTTTAGTTGTCGGCCAATTTTTTTTGCTTCAATATCAAGACGGACCCCTATCTGTTTACACTTTATAAACTTTTCCGTCTTGAGAGAAATATTGTACCCAGCACATGCATTACTTTCCTATGACATACTGAATTGGTATATAAAGGTTGTTTTTTTCATATTTTCAACCACTTTGATGCAATTTACAATTAAAAATCAGTATTATAGCTGTCGGCCATGGTTTTTTTTGCTTCAATATCAAGACAGACCCCTGTCTGTTTACACTTTATAAACTTTTCCATCTTCAGAGAATTATTGTACCCAGCACATGCATTACTTTCCTATGACAAACTGGATTGGTATATACAGGTTGTTTTTTTCATATTTTCAACCACTTTGATGTAATTTACAACTAAAAATCAGTATTTTAGGTGTTGGCCTTGTTCATTTTATTTAATATTTAGAGAGACCCCTGTAAATGGCTACAGATTATAAACTTGTCAATCTTTAGAGAATAAATGTACCAATAACATGAATAACATTGCTATGACATGCTGGATATATGTGTATTTTTCATATTTTCACCAACTGTGATGCAATTTACAATTAAAAACAGTATTATAGCTGTCGGTCATTTTAATATTCTTCAATATACAGACAGACCCCTGTCCATGGCTACAGTTTATAAACTTGTCCATCTTCAGAGAATAATTGTACTTATCGAATGAATTACTTTCCTATGACATACTAGTTTTAATATTATAATATAAAAAAAATGTGGTATGATTGCCAAGGAAAAAACTCCACCAGACACCAAAAGACACAGAAATTAACAACTATAGGTCACCCTACGTACGGTCTTCAACAATGAGCAAAACCCATATCGTATAGTCAGCTACAGCGGTATATTAAAATGTCCTAAAAATGTGTCAATGAAAAAACTCCACCAGAGACCAAAAGATACAGAAATTAACAACTATAGGTCACCCTACGTACGGTCTTCAACAATGAGCAAAACCCATACTGTATAGTCAGCTACAGTGGTATAATTAAATGCCATAAAACGAAAAAACTCTACCAGAGACCAAAAGAGACAGAAATTAACAACTAAAGGTCACCCTACGTACGGTATTCAACAATGAGCAAAACCCATACCATATAGTCAGCTTCAGCCGTATATTAAAATGCCATAAAACTGTCAATGAAAAAAAACTCCTCCAGATACCAAAAGAGAGAGAAATAAACAACTGAAGGTCACCCTACGTACGGTCTTCAACAATGAGCAAAAACTATACTGTATAGTCAGCTACAGCGGTATATTAAAATGCCCTAAAAGTGTGTCAATGAAAAAACTCCATCAGAGACCAAATGATACAGAAATTAACAACTATAGGTCACCCTACGTACGGTCTTCAACAATGAGCAAAACCCATACTGTATAGTCAGCTACAGTGGTATAATAAAATGCCATAAAACGAAAAAACTCTACCAGAGACCAAAAGAGACAGAAATTAACAACTAAAGGTCACCCTACGTACGGTCTTCAACAATGAGCAAAACCCATACCGTATAGTCAGCTTCAGCCGTATATTAAAATGCCATAAAACTGTCTATGAAAAAAACTCCACCAGAGACCAAAAGACACAAATAAACAACTGAAGGTCACCCTACGTACGGTCTTCAACAATGAGCAAAAACCATACTGTATAGTCAGCTACAGCGGTATATTAAAATGCCATTAGAATAATCATAAAAACCTACATTTAAATTTTTATACATTATGCCGTAATCAATCATCTATTATGATTTCTCTTTGCTGAAATAAAAGTAGATTTTCAGAAAACCTCTCTCATGGTATGGTATCAATAGAAAGTTGACTAAGTAGAACGACAGTTGAAGGGACTTTCCTGTAGGTCAAAGGTCGTCTTAATAGGAACAAAAGCCATGTGTAAGATGGTTTAATTTTTCTTAAAACTTATCAAACCGTTTGTAATAAACTGTCAATACACAAATAAACATGGCTTCTCGAGTAAATAAACTGGCACTACTGGGATTTAGAATAATACGGCTAAAAGTTATTTCATTAAGAAAATAAATAAGGTAATAAGGTAAACACATTACCACATCATTATGTATCTTAAAAATACCTGCCAACCACCCGTGAATATTCTGTACAAGGTGACATTCCATCATATAATCAGCCATGAGAAAAAATTAACAAAACAGCTGACTTGTAAAATTACTACATGTACTATAGATTATGGACAACACAAGTACAAATGTACCATTAATTTAATGATCATGATGATACGCTCACTAAATCGTAACAATATGTCTATCTGTCAGGTATCATCTGACCTTTACCTCATTTTCATGGTACAATTGTCAATATTAAGTTTTCACGGTTAAGTTTGTTTCTTAGATACTGTAAGCAATAGGCCAACTATATTGCATACATTGATTGTAAGGTGTACATGTCTGGCTGGCAAGGTTCATCTGCCCTTTACCTCAATTTCATGGTTCATAGCTATAGGTCGATGTTAAGTTTTCTTGGTTAAGACTGTTTCTTAGAAACTATAAGCAATAGGTCAACTACGATGTGACATCATACTCCATACTACATGTAGTCATATTCAGGTCATATAGGGACAAATTTTGATATTTAGTTTTCGGACTAGTAAATGAAAAAGTTTTCTGTGCAGACAATTATTAGTTTAAAGTCTTGAAGGCAATTGTTGATGTTAATTAAATTCATATCATTCTCTTTCAGAATGCCCAAAAAAAGAAGAAAGCCATCAGTTTGCCAAAGAAGAAAGCACCATTTTGATAATGAGAAGAAACCAAAACTTGATATCGATATTGTAAACACTAACCAGCCTTCTGGCTTGACCCGTTCACCAGTAGATAATATTATGAATGAGATTTTAGCTGAAGTTGAACATGTTGAAAAAGTAGATGATATTGAAAATATTATAAGTGTACATAATAATCAGTGTGAAGAGTTTAAAGAACTGAACGTTGACAATTTAAATCAACATGTTCGATGTGAGGTCGATGATGAAAAACTACCTGGCTGGACAGCCGTTGATCAGATAATGAACGATATTTTAATTCAAGCTAATGAAGTGTTCACTGAAGGATGTGAAGTGCACAATGAAGAAGTAGATGTTGACAGTGAAGAAGGTGATGTGGACAATAAAGATGGAGATGCAGAAGGTGATGCAGACAATAACACAAGTGTGGAAGAACTATTACCTACTAACTTTGTCAACCAAAATGTACAGCATGAGGTCACTGCAGCGACAACACAGACTGAGTCTCCCTTATCAGAACTGTCTGAATTTGAGCAATTAGTATGTACATTGAAATCAGAACTAAGTGAAAATTATATACTTTTTAAAGATTCAAATAGGATAAACATATTAGAGCCTTATCAAGTTAAAGATCAAACTGACATTAAGATAAAACTCTCAGTGGTTATTGATGCCAACTTTCTACCAAGGATTTTCGTCCACAACAAAGAAATTGGGAAGGACAATAACATTTGGACAGGACTACCTACAGTATACAATAACATTGATTCAGTGCAAAAACTGCTAGCAAGACTCCGTATGTTTTTCGTATGTGTTGGTAATCCAGATGAGCAATTTCAGTACATTACTCCAGTTGGCTCAGGAATTAGTGATGCATTTACTAATGAAATAAGGTGTTATCGTGAAGGTGATTATGGTGCCACAAAGTGGGATACTGCCTACACATCAACAATACGTTCGGTCAAATGCCAAATGCTTGTTCAGGGTAGTCGTTGCTCGTCTTGTGCAGAAGACCGACGAATGTTGAGAAAAAGACAACAGAGAGCCGAAGAGAAGAAAACTTCACCACCTGTGACTTTTGTTCATCGAATTTATCAACATAAACACATGTCCAGAGAAAATCTAGTGACCAAAATTGAGCAACAAAAAACTGAAATGAGAACCTTGTCTTCAGAAGTAGAGAAATTAAAGAGACAACTTCATAAACAAATCTTGCAAAATGGTGTAACTTTCAGCAATCCCATCGCAGAAAACATTGAAATGAAAGACCTCATGTCAACATGTCAAAATGACTTTGAACAAGCCTTTCCCAATCCAAATAGCCTCCAAAGATTGTTCTGGGAACAGCAGATTAAATTCAATTCAGCAGGAAAGAACGGCATGCGTTGGCATCCCATGTTGATAAGATGGTGCTTGTTCATGAGAAGCAAAAGTGCGAAGGCATATGATTCTATGAGGGACAGTGGTTTCATAAAGCTACCAAGTACAAGAACACTGTTTGATTACTCGCATTATACAAAGAGTGCTCTAGGTTTCCAACCAGATGTGATGAAGATGTTACATGATGAAGCAAGCAAGTTAGGTAAGAAACTAACTGTTTACATTACCAGTGATTTTCCAACCCTTTTATTTGGGTCCAAATATGGGCCCCTGTCCCAATGAGAAATATGCTCTTTTTTTCCCCAAGTTTCAGCTCTTAAATTTTCAATTGTGTATAGACATCATTGTAAGGTTTTGTTGGTGTCGTAATGTGGTATTTTGTTGATAAATCTCTTGAAATTGTTCACGATATATGCAATTATAACTTATTCGCCATAATGCAGAATTTTGCTCCAAATTTTTCACAATTTTATTGGGGACCGACCAAGTTGCACGCAGCTGGTGCGAGCTAATTCATTTTCCGAAATCAAACATTTCATGAACTTTTAATCCCAATTGCATGGGCCCTGGGTCCCATCCCTTAAACACTAGGAAAATCACTGATTACAATTTATTTTCTATAAGTAGGATTACTGTCAGTGTCAAAAAGAATAATTTTATGATAAAAGCATCTCATAGTGACCAACTTAAACAGCATTTCAGGACTTTTAAGAATAATTTAATCAGAATCAAGCACAACTACAAAACAAGTCTGCCATTTTTATTTTAACCTTAAAGTCATGAAAGTCAATCATGATTTGATGTTCATTGTACAGGAATATGGAAAAAAATGTACCTATAAAAATATAGCTGTACAGAAAATTGATCAGGGAATGCACCAGAACTATGTCATATATATGCTGCTTGAATTTTCTTGACTGTTTACAATTACATGTACTACATGAACTACTTGTACCTTGGAAATAGACATAAATTTAAGGGTATCGAAGAGGTTTATTTAAAAAAAAAAAAAATGAGATGTGGTATGATTGCCAATGAGCATGCTGAGACTACTCTCCACCAGAGTCAATATTCTGTGTCTTTATTTACATGATACAAATATATACATCGTCCAGAAATTTCAATAACTTAATTATTTTATTCTATGATGGGTTTCTTTTTTTTTCCAGCTATGTATGAAGACAACCACAAAAGCTTTGTTGGTATTTTATTTGACGAAATAAAGATACAGGAGGACTTAGTGTACGATAAACACACTGGAGAATTGATAGGATTTTGTGATCTGGACTCCATTGGCAATGAAATTCTGAACTTGGAAAATCTTGTAGGAAACTGTCAAAAATCACAAGTTGCAAAATTTATGTTAGTGATTATGGTGAGAGGTGTGACCAGTAACTTGAAATTTCCCCTAGCTGGGTTCGCTACAAACAGTATTACTGCTGATTTTTTATATCCTATCATTTGGAAGGCCGTTTCATTGATAGAATGTGTGGCAAAGTTAAAAGTTTTATTTTGTACATGTGACGGAGCATCAGCCAACAGGCGTTTTTTCCAACTTCACAAGATAGATAATTCTGAGGAACCCGTTTATTTCACCATCAACCCACATGACAACAGCAGAAATTTGTATTTTATCTCAGATGTCCCCCATTTAATTAAGACTGCCAGAAACTGTTTTAGCAACTCATTCTCCCATAAAAACACCAGACGACTATGGAAAAATGGAAAAGACATCTCTTGGATGCACATGGTGAGACTGTTTGAGGAACACTGTGAGTTGCAACTATATAGTCCCTGTCCAAAGTTGACAAGGAGCCACATTGACCTGGCAGCATTCACGTATATGAAGGTAAATTTGGCTGCTCAAATTTTAAGTGGTAGTGTGGCCAATGCCTTGGAACATTTGTATGATGACAGTGTGTCAGAAACTGTTTTGTTTATTCGAAACTTCAATAAATTTTTCGATTGCCTGAATGTGAGAAATTTGTTTGAAGGACGTAATAAAAGGAATCCTGATTTAGAACCCTTCACAGGTGGTGATGATCCTCGACTTACTTGGTTAAAATCAACATTTTTGGACTATTTAAAGGAATGGAAGCAGTCAGTCATGCAAAGACCAAACCTGACACCTTCACAGAAATTATCTATGCAACTAAGCGCACAAACTATAGCTGGGGTGAAAATCAGTATAAATTCTATAACAGAATGTGTGAAATTTATGTTGGACCAAGGAGCAGATTTCGTACTAACTTACAACTTCAACCAAGACCCCCTAGAACAACATTTCGGTCACTATAGACACAAGGGAGGAGCCAATAACAACCCCAGTGTTTATGAAGTAAGAAATACCATGACACAGTTACGTGCTGTTGGAGCTCAAGCATTGAATCCCAAGCGTGGAAATATAACAAATGTTAACAATAATGAAAATGTTATCGACAACACGAAACTACAACGAAAACGATAAATACTGATTATCTGAAAGCCAGTAGAGATTAAGTAAATGCTATAATGTGTAAATGTAAAATGAAGAAATGAAGAAAGACAACATTTGTTATGCTTAAGATAAACTTTAATTGTAAGTCTATGTGTCTGAAATTGCATTTTTTTTTAAATGTCAACTCATAATTATATACATATCATGTACATGAACATTGCAAATGTATGATAACAACAAAGTTTATGAACATATAATTATGAAAAGTCAATAAATAAGAGTAAGCACTGAGATAAATGTAACTGATGTTTTTAACATTTTACATGTATACAAATGGTACAGTTAATTGTTATGTTTTTCCTTCAAAACTTGTCTTAGGCTCAAAGACTTCTTTGATGTGACCTTGTCTTTTATCATTTTGTTTCTAATCACTTTGGCAGTAGAAAATCCACGGATTGTCAGAAATAGGTGAATGATGTCCTCCAAGATTAAAACGTAGTCGTCATAGTCAATACCCACAAAAATCTGCTCAGAGTAATATTTTACCATGAATGATTCCATAATAAGTTCTTTCAATTTATCATGTAGCAGGGATTTAGCATTTAGTTCTTGGTCTCCTAGGTGCTTCCTTACAACAGTTTCAAATTCCCTGGTCAACAAATAAAAGTTGTCAGAGGGCATTATCAAACCACCTCTGTCGTTCTTCTCTGTCCATTTGTTGTATTTGCTTACAAAGGAATTAGTAGTTGATGTCGACTTAACTTGCTCAATGCAGTTGATCTTCATTGACCGAAGGTCACCTTTAAGCTTGGAATAGCGTTTTTCACATGCACGAATGATATAACCACAGATGTAATACAAGATATTTTGATCATTCTCGCTGAGCTCTGAGTGATTTATATCGGATGATTTCTGTTCTTGGATTGTTTGTTGAGAAAGCAATTGGTTAATTAATTCCAACATAACTATTTGAATGAAATTTTTATTGTCCAGAGGTGTAAAACCATTTTGACTGAAGTGATCGGTGTATCCTTTGTCAATTGATGAACTGAGTCTTAAAGCATGAAACTTTGTAAAAAATAACTCCCTGTCATGATTCAAACTTAAGTTAGGATTTGAGTTAAATATCTCCCTGAACAGGTCATAGAAAAATGTCTTTACCTCAACGCTATCAGAAATGCTTTTAGCAATTTGAACTATTGTGGACTCGCCAAAAATATTGTACATAGGGTCCTCTTCAATACATATGAGAGTATTGTTGTATGCAGATTGGAAGATCGAGTCCAGTGTGACTGCTGTCATTGTAGATTGTTGACTCTTATCTGATTGAGGAGTAGTTATTTGGTCTTGAAGGACCTCACCATTTTGGATTCTGTGTTGAAAAGCTGTAATGAAAAAAAATCATATAATTCTCATGTGAAAGAATGAATTCAAATAATTAAAAACAAATAACATGATATGTATAAAAATAACTGTATTGAGGATTTATTGTATTATTTTAAGTGTTAAACAATGGAAATTTGTATACATTTTTTAGTTTATTTATTGGGTATTTTTTGTTGAGTGCTTGACGAACCAAATATTTTTTTGTGTGATATTTTTTCATTAAATATGTATGAGTAACTTACATGATGTACATAGACTACTAGGGAATGTCATGACAATATTGTTTAAATATATGGTTCAGTTTCATGGACATAGACTTTGTTGTTTGATTTTTTTGGTCAATTCTACATATTAACAAACTTCCATCATGGGATATTTTAAGTGCTCCAACTTGCACAATTAATTTGATTCAAAAATAAATGCCAATCGGGTGAAATTATTACTCATAAACATATGTGTACTCAACTTTGAGAATTTTAAGGGGTTTTCACTCGTAATAATTTCTAGAATTTAAATAATATATTAGACTGTTATTCATGCTAGGGCATAAAGGTTACCATTTCCCGTTTCCCGGAAAAGTGACATTTCAGTTACTAATATCCGGTCAAGAAAGTCCTTTTTCAGTAAATAAATAAATAATTTGTCCCTATTACTTGTTTAAATTTCAAAATATGTTGAACCCCTAAAATGTCAAAAGGTATGCACAGATTTTGGGATTTTTGCATCTTAAATTTCAAAATTTTCTTGGGTGGAGGGGGGGGGGGATATGCCCCAAAACCTCATTGGCGGATACGGGTGTGTTTCCCTGACCAATTTTGAATGTCAGCATGATCTATATTGTATGATTTTTTTTGGCATCCTATTTCAAAATTTTATAATACTGTGTAGAACTTGTAGTGTAACATTGTCCTATATCTAGTTTTGGGTTCTTTTATCATATGTATTTGATCTATGTATATATTTTGTTATTTGTATATAAATCATGATGACAAATGCCATATGGAATTGTGTCAAGAAGCAATAAATTTTAAAGCTGATATTTGTACTTATTTGTCTATATATATCGTACAAGAAAAATGAATAAGTTGAAGCAATGAGACAACAACCTCCTAAAAAGGAACACACATCTATGTATAAAAACAAGATGTGGTATGATTGCCAATTAGACAAATATTTACAGGAAAGCAATTGACACAGAAATTTAAAAATATCAATAAAAAGACGAATAACAGTCATCAAGGCACTACACAGAAAATTGAAGAGTGAGCAAAACAAATCAACTAAAAAGATATAGAATTCAAGGTTATGAGTAAATCTGACACACCCAGACTTCAGAAAAAATTAGGCTGTACTTTTGTCGTTTGAATTATTTTACATTTGTCATTTTGTGGCCTTTTATAGCTGAAATTGGGATATGGGCTTTGCTCATTGTTGAAGGCCACACGCTTACCTATAGTTGTTAATTTCTGTGTCATTTGGTCTTGTGGAGAGTTGTCTCATTGGCAATCATATCACATCTTTTGTATATCTGAAGAAATGGGTTTTGCTTATTGTTAAAGGATGCACAGAGATCTATAATTGCTTATAAATTCAAGTTGGATAGTATTCTCATTTTCCACATCTCCTTATTTTGAAGAGATAGAAATTGTTATTCAGCCTTGAAAAAATATTGACAGTAAGTAATTCTACACCATTAGGTCGGCACATTTTTAATTGTAGTTTTCATTCTGTTAGTGGTAAAGGATTTGTCATTTGTGTGATATTGGATAAGTCATGTTAAGATCTCAAGAAGACAAAAAGCAAAGTGGAGATAATAAAGGATTTCAGTATTACTTTAGGATATATTGAGTCCCTATGGCAGAATGTATTCGATGTCCTATATAATAAAAACAAATTATTTCTTGAGGTAACTTGGCTCTTATGTTGTACTGTTATACCACTGTCCCAGGTTAGGGGGCACTAGGAGGGTTGGGATTCCACTAACATGTTTAACACCCGCCACATTATTTATGTATGTGCCTGTTCCAAGTCGGGAGCCTGTAATTCAGTGGTTGTCGTTTGTTTATGTGTTACATATTTGTTTTTCGTTCATTTTTTTACATAAATAAGGCAGTTAGTTTTCTCGTTTGAATTGTTTTACATTGTCTTATCGGGGTCTGTTATAGCTGACTATGCGGTATGGGCTTTGCTCATTGTTGAAGGCCGTACGGTGACCTATAGTTGTTAATGTCTGTGTCATTTTGATCTTTTGTGGATAGTTGTCTCATTGGCAATCATACCACATCTCCTTTTTTATATCTTAACAAAAAGTGTTCATGAAATATGGGAATATATATATTTGGGACAAACAATACAAAAATATTACAAACCTTTCAAATTGCTCTTTCCGTGTTGTTTTGCTGTATGACCACGAAAGCCAGAGATTGTTTTTAACACTTTTTTGCAATCGGGACACATATATCCTGAACACTGAATGTCCTTTTTTGGCTTCTTGCATGCAGAGACTGAGTCAGCATTAGTATCAGTGTCCGTATAATCACCAAGAAGATATGCTAGTTCAAAGTCGTCTAAATCGTCATCCCATGATAAAAAATCTGACTTCGACATAATTTCACTTGCATGTGTAATGTGCAAAGTTTTGCATAGAAATGAAGTTATTTTCATTGCCAAATTTTAATTTGAATTAATTAACAATGCCGAAAAAGGAATACATTTTTTCTCAATTTACGTTTATTTAAACTTTAACTTTTGATATATTCGCAAGCATCCAAGCTTGATAATAGGTTCATTAATTAACTCATCACAAATCAGTAACCACCCAAGCTCAGAGCTTCACTCATTTCCTTATATATACATCGTCGGTGCTGTAATGTCTTTTACTGCTCCAACAAAGATGTATTTAATTAATAATTATCATTAATTAATGTAAATAGATATCTTCCATGGGATTGAAGACCAAATCCAGCAGCGGAAATAGTCATTTTTAAAAGTGATATATCTTATATCCCAATTCAAAAACATTTAAGGTTAAAAAGGGGGGTCACAAATCCCGGAACCCCTCAAAAGTAACTTTAATTGTGCATGCTAATCTCCTTTATAAAGTCTGAAACACCATACAGATATTGAAATGTAAAGTCACGGAAATCAATTTTCAAAGAAATAAAATCGGAACATAAAAAAAAATCCACGAATCATATTTTTTATTTAAGAACAAGGAGTTTTCTTTCCCTTTTAGACATGTTAATTTACTAATTTTGTTTTCACGTTTTAATAATATATACGTACTTCTGTTCAAATAAAGTTCAGATCAGGGTTCAATTAATATGTTTGCATTTGTTTAATCAGAGACATATATACGTATATATGTCTCTGGTTTAATGTTAATCCATTTAGAATTTCACCCCCGGCAAATTACCAGATTTGAATTTTTAATTATGAAATGCAGAAAATATATTTTTCTCAATAAATACTTATATATAAGTATAATATTCAAGTATTTTTTTGGGAAAAAATTATGATATCATTTTCCCATTGCTTTTCTTGATAATCTATCGAGGTTATTCATCCCTGACTTGATTACATGTTCTAATATTTATCGACGAGAATCTCATCCCGGGCCGCGATGTTTTACGGGATTTCACGGAGTTGCCAATCTCTGTGTATATATGTCTCTGATTCAGCAATAGCAAGAAATCTTCAATTGCACAGTATTGTGCAATAGCAAGAAATTTTCAATTGCACAGTATTGCACAATAGCAAGAAATCTTCAATTGCACAGTATTGTGCAATAGCAAATATTTTCAATTGCACAGTATTGCGCAATAGCAAGAAATATCTAATTGCACAGTATTGTGCAATAGCAAGAAATTTTCAATTGGAGTTATCTTTCTTTGTCCAGAATAGTAGTTTAATCAACTTAAATCATTGTTTTATACAATATACAATGTATATTCACTTTTACTACCAACTGATGAATTAAAACAACCTTTACCATTCAGTGATAACAAGCACTTTATTTTACATTTTAATATTTTATGATGTATTTAAATGAGTAGTTATTGTTTGCAAACTCCATTAGAAATTTGAATTGAGATCAGTTTTGGAAAAAGGGAAAGGGGGATGTGAAAAAAAAATAGGGGGCAGGGGGTTAAATTTTTTCTCATTTCAGATTTCATAAATAAAAAGAAAATTTCTTCAAACATTTTTTTGAGAGAATTAATATTCAACAGCATAGTGAATTGCTCAAAGGCAAAAAAAATATTTTAAGTCTCATTAGACCACATTCATTCTGTGTCAGAAACCTATGCTGTGTCAACTATTTAATCACAATCCAAATTTAGAGCTGAATCCAGCTTGAATGTTGTGTCCATATATACTTGCCCCAACCTTTCAGGGTTCAACCTCTGCGGTCGTATAAAGTTGCACCCTGTGGAGCATCTGGTTGTGTAATCTTTTAATACTAGGCCTTCTGATTTTTGTATTTTTAAAGGACAACCATAAGGACATTCTACATTTTAGTTAAGTTTGTGAATAGTTAGAAAAACTAATTATTGTGTTAACTATTATAAGTCAGACAACTAGAATAATAGCTACTTTATTTTCAAAGATGCCATCTTCAATAGTAGATTTGAAGGTTGGAAATATAGTCTTAATGGTTACATGCTGCCTGTAAAAAGATAATTGTAACCATCATATTTCAGCTTTCAACTTTAATACAATACTGTTATTTCTTTTTGTCTGCAATTATTATGAAGTGTTAAAAACTTAAACGTTTGCAATATCCAGGAAACTTCTACAGGATTTTACCTTTTCAGAATCTAATGCATCCTGGGTAATATTTTCAAAATTGTGCACCAAAACGGCGCAATTGGTTAAAAATATCATAGACAATAGAAATACAACCAATGACATGACGTTTTTTTCATTTAGGAGTACGAACAATGAAATTACCCATAGTCCTTTAGGTTTTGAAACTGTCAATTGCACAATGACTGTTGTCATGGACTCATACCACCAACTGTTAGGATTATAGGACATGCTAAAGTATTCTTGCTTTATTCATGATTTTCAAGTATATGTCTAATTGTAGTGAACGTTCAATCAAACATTACTTGTTTTACATTATTTTTAAGATAAACTTCAATTTTTCAGGTATTTTTCAACAAGTGACCCCATCAGAGATAGATGAGGAACATGTTAATCATGTTTATAGTACAACACATGTAGGTAATGTCTGTGAGGATAGTTTAGACGGAAGACATCTCATACAACAGAATGAACTGACTAACACAACAAATCTTCAAAATGGAATGAAGAAGCAAGAGGGACCTGTAGTAAGATATTTATTCCAATAATTGTATATGGATAGATGTGACCAAAGTTGTGTTGTCAAAAACATACACATATCAATCAGCAGATGACTATTCAATACTTAATTTTTACACAAGAGGATTTTAGTATAAAAGTATGGTCTTCATATAGTTGCAAAAAAACACACATCAAGATTAAGTATAACCTATCAAATAAATAACTCAAAATGTACTCTGTCCTTCTAAATCATAAACAGTTCAGGAAGAATAAAAAAAAAAAAAAAGAGAAGGGCATTTTCTTCATGGTGTATATATTTGCACAAGATGTTGGAATTATTCACCAAATAATATTAAGTAAGAAATCAGTTAAGTATATTTTCTGGTGTTCTTATAGAATAGTTTGTAATCCTCTTGTAAATTTTATTCCACTTCTGTTTTCAGAAAAAGAAAGGTGGATGGCCAAAAGGGAAAAAAAGGAAAGAAGTCCCTGAACTTATTACTCCAAAAGCACCTCCAACTGGGTAATTAAAACTGTCTTGTACGCCTATTAGCTAGTGTTCAAGGCTGTAAGCTATCATGAAAAAGGGAATCTTTGGTATTCAGAAAACTAGTTTAAAGCTAATACATTGTACATAAGTACCAAATTAGCTAAATTTAAAATATGTTGTCTTTCTTTATATATTTTACAACTTTCTTCAATATATACCAGTTAGAATTATCCATCTCTCTGTCTGTCCATGTACTTGTCAGCAAAACTCCTCTTGAACAGCTTCTTAATGATGTGCCAAAAGAAATATAATCACTTTCATGTTCAAGGGGAGATAATTGAATTTACTTACTGTAATACACTAATGGTTACAAGAGCGCAATTATTTGTTTACATTTTACCAGCAAGTTTTGTTACCCAAAGATGGTACTCAGAATAGAATCCTATACGGCTTCTGATTGGATGATACAGGATTGGAATTACATTTTATCAAAAGCTTATCCAAATAGGTTTAAAAAATGCAGAAAATCATATTCACATTTTACAAAGTAGAAAATATCTTCTATTTCTGCACGTCAGAGCCATTAATGATATGCCTTTTTCATTAAGCGAAAAAAATATATATTTTTTTGGTTAGAATGCAACACTGGCATTTCTAGTAACAGGAACTGTTACCCGTTTTTCCCTTGTTTGTGTAGTCTTCGAGGAAAAAAATACAGAACACCAGTGGTACCTCCTTCTGGAAAATGCATTACAAATAATTGGACTCTAGTAAGCTATAAGTGTTGTAGGGTGTGATGTATCTTTCTGTGAGGTAACTCACATTTCTTGTTTTTCCAGGACTTTACAGTTGGTCAAGTTTATACTTTGAATATTTTTTTTGTAATTTTTTTTTTTGTATACTATATGTACTAAAAACAATAGTTTGACTATTCTGTGTTAACATTTTTGTAGTTATGTGCTGTTTGCAATGCAAAGAAGACTGGAAATAAAAAGAAGAACATCCAGAAGTACCATTTTCACAAGTAACCAAATTGTTAGGTCATGAATGGACTGCATTAGACTTAGACAAGAAACAGGTACAATATATTGTAATTAACATTGTCAAAGTGTTACCAAATCCTGCTTTTTCTTTTCTTGTTTTCTCATTGATTTTTGGACTTTTAAAGAAACTTCCTCCATTGAAACCAAATGGCAAAAGGAACTTGAACACATTCATTTTTAGGTTGTTTAAGTTATAGAATTATATCCAATGCTGTTACAATGTTACTTTAATAACATACCAAAATGGCTGTCATTCTTGTAAATAGAACAGGATCAAACAGTTAAAATAGAAGCTTTTATTGCTTAGTTTGTAAATATTTTAATTTCTAGTGATTCCTTGTAAAATTTGTTAATGATTTTAAAATTCCTTTTCAACTATGAATCTTGTCAAAAAATTTCATCTTTGTTTTTTTCATAAAGTGGGTTTTCATCAAGTTGTCTATCTATCCATTGACCAGTAGGTCTAAACGGAAAATTTATTTTTTATGTTACTCTGGTGTCCAGCTGGATATTTTTTAAATTGCCTGTATGCAAAATTTGTTAAAAATTGGAAGAGGTTAAAGGAAAGGAGAAATTCGTGCCCTTTGTGAGCAGGGGGCCTTTTTACAGAGGTTTATTTTACAATCTTTATACATTTTTGTTCATGAAATGGATAAGTTTACTCTCTAGGCAGAGTTTTGATGCATACATGTATGTAATAAAAGCTTGAAGTGGATCAATTTTATTACACTTTTGAATCATTTTGCAGAAATATCTAGATGAAGCAGATGAACTGAAGAAAAAGTATATTGAGGAAATGAAAATTTTTAAAGAATCTGACGCTTATAAAAATTTGATGAAGAAGAAAAGGAAAGCTAGTGGTAATGTATGACATAATATAAGATTCTTAGGCTTATATAAAACAACAGACTTATTTATATCCATAACTATTTCTTAAGAAACTTTGATAGGTTATTGTAGCTAGCTTTTTCTCTGTTTATTAAAAAGGACTTAGCTTATCATTGAAAAAATAATTTGTCACATATGAAAGCAAAAAAAAAAAAAATTGAAAGCAAAATTACATGTTATTGAAGGTACCTTAGCTGAGGGTATCTCAGGTTTTATTTAGAAGATCCTTAGACTTCTAAATATCACATTGATGTTAGGAGGTTGTCATGGACTGAGACATTTCTCACATACCCATGCCTTGGATGAGGCAGATTACAATGTATTTTTACATTTTTAAATTGATTTGACCAAAGCATTTCATACATAAATGTAATTACTGATGACAGCATGGTTTGATTTTGACAAATTTTACTTTTGCTTTTCAGCAGTTTTGGCCCTTAATTGCTTTAACAAGAACACAAATAAATGTTATAAAACCTAATTTGCTGTCATTGTTGACAGTCTTTTGTTAATAAATAGATTGCGTCTGTACACACTTTTGATTTTGTTTCTTCAGAAACTTAGAAACTATTCAAACAGTTTTTCTTTCACATATCTTTTGTAGAAAATGGATTGCACGAAGGAGAACTGGAAGGCAGTACCAAAAGTAGTATTGAGGTAGGGTTTAAACAGCTTATTAATGATTGTTTAAGATTAAATTGAAGCAAATCAGGTTGAAATATAATACATGAAGAAATGTAACCTTTTTTAACAGTTGCCAAATTTAGGTTTGACCCAGATTTTGTGATTCACTGAACATGTACATGTGGTAGCGTGAGATGGACACATGTAATGGTTTTTTGTGTTGTTATGTGCCTGTGTCTTTATTTGTATACCCTCATATCTACAAAATTAGGTTTTATTGTTTTACAGGAAGAAATGAACTGTTTATTCTGTGAGATCTGTGATATGTACTTTACAAGTGCTCATAATAAGAAAGAACACATGTTCGGCAGACAACATCTTCAAAATATATCAGGAGAGATTAGAAGACAGTCAACAGAAAAAAATAAACAAAAACAAGCTGAACTTTTTGATACAACAGAATATTCTGATAGTGAACAGACTATGTCAGACGGACCTGTGGATATTCAGGGATTTATAAATTCTTTTATGGCTCAAAATCACGGTATTACTGTTTTTGGATACAGTGGATTCATAAGATTTTGTCAGAAATCAATTTTCATGCATTTTAAGTTTAGGAAACCAAAAATTGAAATTTTCAATGTAATAAAAAAATTAACTACATGTTTCTATGCATACTTTTGACAATTAATGAAAAACAAAATTACTATTTTTCTTCAATCAACCAAAAATTGGTATCCATGATAATAAATGAATCCACAGTATATTTTATATGATTTTATAATTTCTGTGGATTGAAAAATTATTTGAATAAAATTGAGAATGGAAATGGGGAATGTGCCAAAGAGACAACAACCCGACCATAGAGCAGACAACAGCAGAAGGTCACCAACAGGTCTTCAATGTAACGAGAAATTCTCGCATGCGGAGGCGTCCTTCAGCTGGCCCCTAAACAAATGCATGATTGAGTGCCAAAATGTATCTCAATTGAAATATATTGCAAACAATCTTTTATCTTTGAACTAAATTGTTAAATCTTTGTACATTTATGAAATATTGCAGTATTTTTAGTAAATTGCAGGACCAAAATAAGGCCAAAAATATACCTACTATCATGAGAAATTAAAATCAGGTTGACCTTGCAATAATCCATTTGGTACAGTATTTTTCATTGTGATTAGTAGATGGAAAGTAACGTCAATTGTTACTTTTTTTATAGTCCTGTGCAGTAAAATATACTTTTTAACTATGATACATTGTGATAATGGCAATCAAACTTAATTTGGAATATTAAGCTGAAAAAAGATTTCATATAGAACATACACCTTTAAAAAAAATGTGTGGTATTAACTGATTTCGTTATAGTAAAATGAAATATGAATGAAATTGAAATATACCACATATGCAACAATTTCTAAAACCAATAAACATATATTTTTTCCTTCTTTGTAGAACGAGAAATGGAGATATCTAGGTTAAGGCATACTGTAAAATTAGCAAGAGAAGAAAATGCCTCTCTGTACAAACAAATTGAAGCATTTAAGGTAAGGTTTGTCACACACAGAATTTGAGGGTTTACTATTCACATTAAAGGAAACACTGCATAGTAGTTGGGATTTTTGGGTAAAGTTTTTAAAAAAATTATGGTACTGACCTGATATCTGAAACTTTCAAGGATCATCATTATTATACCCCGCTTTAAAAAAGGGGGGGTATACTGTTTTACCTCTGTCTGTCCGTCCGTCAGTCCGTCCGTCCGTCAGTCAGTCCGTCCCATGAAACTTTCGTCACATTTTTCTCAGGAACTACACATCCACCCTTTCTGTAATTTGGTATCAACATTTATATATGTCAGCCATACCGTGTGATGCGTTTTCAGATTCATCACTTGACAACTTCCTGTTTACCGAACACTTGTATGATTTTACACATGATAGCCAAGTTGAAAATTTTCTCCACATTTTTCTCAGGAACTACAATACAAGGATTTCTGAAATTTGGTTTCAGGGTTTATCTAAGTCAGCTATACCGTGTGATGCGTTTTCAGATTGATAACTTGACAACTTCCTGTTTACCGAACACTTGTATGATTTTACACATGATAGCCAAGTTGAAAATTTTCGTCACATTTTTCTCAGGAACTACACATCCACCCTTTCTGTAATTTGGTATCAACATTTATATATGTCAGCCATACCGTGTGATGCGTTTTCAGATTCATCACTAGACAACTTCCTGTTTACCGAACACTTGTATGATTTTACACATGACAGCCAAGTTGAAAATTTTCGTCACATTTTTCTCAGGAACTACAATACAAGGATTTCTGAAATTTGGTTTCAGGATTTATATAAGTCAGCTATACCGTGTGATGCATTTTCAGATTCATCACTCGACAACTTCCTGTTTACCGAACACTTGCATATTTTTACACTATTAATATTATCCACTTGCGGCGGGGGTATCATCAGTGAGCAGTAGCTCGCAGTTTCACTTGTTACTTTTGATCTACACAAAATAAAGTGCATAGATCATAATATTCTATACATCCTATGCATAAACATTTCCAGATGTTTTTCAATGAAATATATGATCAGATATTCATGTTACAAAATGATGGTATACTTGTCACAAATATTACCGGTAAATAGTTTGTGCAAGGTGCAGGAATCATATATCCCCATTTCAAACTAAAAGAAAAATATCACAGATGACATTGTGTAAGTAATTTTTATACGACCGTAAAAATTTTAATTTTTTGGTCGTATATTGCTATCACGTTGGCGTCGTCGTCTGCGTCGTCGTCGTCCGAATACTTTTAGTTTTCGCACTCTAACTTTAGTAAAAGTGAATAGAAATCAATGAAATTTTAACACAAGGTTTATGACCACAAAAGGAAGGTTGGGATTGATTTTTGGAGTTTTGGTCCCAACATATTAGGAATTAGGGGCCAAAAAGGGCCCGAATAAGCATTTTCTTGGTTTTCGCACAATAACTTTAGTTTAAGTGAATAGAAATCTATGAAATTTTGACACAAGGTTTATGACCACAAAAGGAAGGTTGGATTGATTTTGGGAGTTTTGGTTCCAACAGTTTAGGAAATAAGGGCCAAAAAAGGGCCCAAATAAGCATTATTCTTGGTTTTTGCACCATAACTTTAGTATAAGTAAATAGAAATCTATGAAATTTAAACACAAGGTTTATGACCATAAAAGGAAGGTTGGGTTTGATTTTGGGATTTTTGGTCCTAACAGTTTAGGAATTAGGGGCCCAAAGGGTCCAAAATTGAACTTTGTGTGATTTCATCAAAAATTGAATAATTGGGGTTCTTTGATATTCCGAATCTAACTATGTATGTAGATTCTTAATTTTTGGTCCCGTTTTCAAATTGGTCTACATTAAGGTCCAAAGGGTCCAAAATTAAACTTAGTTTGATTTTAACAAAAATTGAATCCTTGGGGTTCTTTGTTATGCTGAATTTAAAAATGTACTTAGATTTTTAATTATTGGCCTAGTTTTCAAGTTGGTCCAAATGGGGGTCCAAAATTAAACTTTGTTTGATTTCATCAAAAATTGAATAAATGGGTTCTTTGATATGCCAAATCTAACTGTGTATGTAGATTCTTAATTTTTGGTCCAGTTTTCAAATTGGTCTATATTAAGGTCCAAAGGGTCCAAAATTAAACTAAGTTTGATTTAAACAAAAATTAAATTCTTGGGCTTATTTGATATGCTTTATCTAAATATGTACTTTGATTTTTGATTATGGGCCCAGTTTACAAGTTGGTCCAAATCAGGATTCCATATCAAGTATTGTGCAATAGCAAGAAATTTTCAATTGCACAGTATTGCACAATAGCAAGAAATATCTAATTGCACAATATTGTGCAATAGCAATTAATTTTCAATTGGAGTTATCTTTCTTTGTATAGAATAGTAGTTGATAATATATGTTGGAAATTTGCCAGACATGACTATGATGTCATTTTCTATTTTTATTTGCCAATAACTTTATGTAAATAACTTCATTGGAAATTTGCCAATATAAAATGCTGCTGATGAAGCTTTTTTTTCCTTATCTTATCTAAAATGTTAAATTTTTCTCATTTCAGATTTCATAAATAAAAAAAAGAAAATTTCTTCAAACATTTTTTTGAGAGGATTAATATTCAACAGCATAGTGAATTGCTCAAAGGCAAAAAAAATTTTTTAAGTTCATTGGACCACATTCATTCTGTGTCAGAAACCTATGCTGTGTCAACTATTTAATTTTAGATTTAAATAAGTTTGAAGAAGAAATCTTTAATTGATTTGTAAAATCTTGACATTTTTTTTGTGTAAAAAAACCCATGTAATGTCAAAAATTTGATCACAATCCAAATTCAGAGCTGTATCACGCTTGAATGTTTTGTCCATACTTGCCCCAACTGTTCAGGGTTCGACCTCTGCGGTCGTATAAAGCTGCGCCCTGCGGAGCACCTGGTTAGAATTGGAGTTATCTTCCTTTGTCAATAATTATAGTTGAATCAACATACAATGCAATGTTTAATTTTGCTAACCACTGATCAATTTATGCAATCTTAACCCTTCAGTGCTTACAAGCACTTTGCTTATAAAGTTTGGAATCAGATAAGTCTGTGGTTTGCCTTAACTTAACTAAGAAGGACAAAACTGCTGGACTGCAAAGTGTCAATAAAATGTTTTAATTAAACTCTGTTGGCATGTAAGGTAATACCTAGCAATATTTGAGCTGTGTAAATTTGGATCTTGAAGTGATTGAAGCAGAAATGTATGTGGGTTTTCAGACAACATCTTTTTCTTGATGACATTTAACAAGAAACAAAGTGTTGACTTGGTATGGTATGACATAATTAAAATCAAAAGAGCAAGAACAGAACAGCCAAAAACTGTCTTAGGTCAACATTATATGAAGAAGAAGAAAATATAGTTTTCATAAAATTACATATAAACACTAGATTTATCAACAAAACATATTACTTAAATCATGCAAGTGTCAAGTTACTAGCTACAAGGGGATAATAGTACATAGTGGCAGTGATATCAATACAATAAAAAAACCTTAGATACTGATTTAAATGGATGTTACCATCATGTATGATGCATGAATTAGCCAAAGGAAAGATTAAAAAAATAGCTGAGTTTTACTTACGAATAACACTACATTACTGTCTCAAATCAATTAAAATATTATTTATTTTTATTTTTCAGATGTATGAAAACAGATTATCAAATGAAGTAGAAGCTAATAAACAGTACTGTCAAAATATAATTAGTCAGACAGAGACACTTAAAATGATTTCTAGTACATTTAGTGCAATGTTTGGAATCCTTAACTTTGAAGTATGACAAAAGGACATGCTTAGTTTATTCAATGTATTAGAAGATCAAGACTGGACCACTGTTTATGAAAGAGTTCATTGAGGTTGTTTCTAATAAGGCTCTACACAGCAAACCTTATCATTTCTGAGGTGATGGAAGATGTTCAGATTCTTCTTTTGACCATCACCTTTTATCCTTGCTCTCTTCTCTTTTTCTTTCTCATGAAAATTCGTCTCTCTTGTCACAAATTTATTTTACAATGAAACACCAGAGAAAGTTCATGTCAAACAAAGTTTCTTACCTTGTGAATATTATTTTGATTTATAACGAGTTGAGTTGAGTTGACCAACACCAGGTAAATCTTCAATATTTTATATAATGTAATGTTTGTCATTGGCCAGTTTTCAAATGACAATCCTTTGTCAATGGGAGTCACCATTGGCCCTGTGTTTTCCATATACAGACTTGCCTACTACTGTAAACCAACTTATTTTCGCAAGCAATTTATTTTTGCGTCTTTCGTAAGTAGGAAAATAACGTGATTATAAATCGTCGCGAATTTTTTCGGGGTTGGAACCCCCCTTTTTTTGGATGATCAATGAATTTGAATTGGAGCATATCAGTGGCGGATTCAGAAATTTTCATAAGTGGGGGCCCACTGACTGACCTAAGAGGGGGCCCGCTCCAGTCACACATCATAAGCAACCTATTTTTTTCCCAAAAAGGGGGGGGGGGGGGCTGAGCCCCCTGGTCCCCCCTAAATCCGCCTCTGCATATAGTTGGAACCCCCCCTTGACTCTGGGTTGAGAACCCCCCTTTTTTAAATGGCTGGATCCGCCACTGAAATCCCTTAACAAATGGCAAAATCCAAAACTCAAGCACAACAAACGAAGTTCACTTAAAGTCACCATTGAGATTTTGGAAAAGTTGGCAGGTATGCATAAAATCACATCAAATGGGGAAGGTTGTCTCTATCTATAAAAAGGTATTCACATATATGCCTATCTGGTATGGGTCACTTTTTTGGAATGTGAACTATATCTATGGTAGGAATTTATGTCAATATGTTAAAAATGTTCATTTTCTATTAGGAGGTCTGTCAAAACTGTGTTCTGATCTTTTATTCCGATAATATGAATGACCCCATGTTTTAATTTCTAAATATGATTATCTCGTTCATGATAGCTAGGAAAATATATAAGTGGGTAATGATTTTCCTATAAAATATATATGAAGGGGTATGGCTATGCTACTTGATGAATAAGAAAATATTTTTTATATGTTTATATGAATCATGGTTTCAGGACAATAACTTTACGTATCATGACTCATAGGAATGTTTTTTTTTAAGGTTTACAAAACTTATGGTGAGTTTATACATATATATATATATATCTATAATACTAAAATAACGAGGTCCAATTTGTCAGCCGTCATGGGGTAAAAACGACAAATCAAAGAATTCAACTTTATATATATATAGCTAATATAGGACAATGGTGTAGATTAAAAATTACACCACTCCAGACCCTTTTGTTTTTCACATAATTAATATTGCCAATAATTAACAAGTTCCAGGTCAAATCCACTACTGATACCAATAGTATATTCACCTGTTACCTATTACCTTATCTGTACGTTCCGCATCTGACAGGCGCACCACCAAACGGTGTATTTAGGATTTTTCTATATACACGGGTCATAATCACAGGGTTAACACTTCTAAATTTAATCATTGTCAAATTGTTCTTAAGACTTTCTAAGATAATAATACGAATACTAAAAATCTGGACTTAAAATAAGGAGTATAGGTACAGTTTTCAATTTGTTAGCGGGCATGACGTATATAGGGAATCAAAGAACTAACTTTCTTTATAACTTTTAAAGGACAATACTGTTGATTAAAAAAAAAATCCATTCCAGGACCTTTTGTTTGTTTTCCAAATAATTAATATTACCAATAATTGATAAGTTCTTTATGAAATTATACCACAAGGTTCCATGCCAGAAAGGGATGGTTAAGATTGACTTTGGGGGTTATGGCTAAAACCCTTTAGGAGTAGGGGCATAAAAAGGGAAAAAAACAAGGATGTACTGGTTAATGAACAAACACTTTTAAGTAAAATGTTTAATTTGAATTACCTCCCTTACACTGCTTTTAAATGATTAAGTGGGTAATTATGGTTGTCAAAAAAAAGGTGGGGTGGGAGTTAACAAAATTTAGTTTGGTGGTTTTTTTTTTTTGGGGGGGGGGGGAGGGTCAATTCTCAACAGCATAGTGTATTGCATAAACCATAGGGGGTATATTTTTTTTGGCGATGTAGCTGGGGGGGGGGGGGGGGGGTTAATTCACAACAGTATGGTGTATTGCACAATAGCAAAAGATTGAATATAAACTCAAATCATATAATCAATTCTAAGTTTTCTGACTCAGTACAGTTATTCTGTGTCAAATATTTTTAAATTACAATCCAACTTCAGACCTGTATCAAGCATGAATATTGTGTCCATTTTTACCCCAACTGTTCAGGGTTGGACCTCTGCAGTGGCATCCAGCTTTGCTTGGCAAAGTAATTTATTTACAGTATTATCTACTTTTTCTTCAGAAATACCGATTCTTAAACTCCTTACATTATATGAAAGGGGTCTGTGTCCTATGGACATAGATATATGTTTTGTTATTGTTGTTGTATCTAACATTTATTAAAAATGTAAACATGTATATTTTATATTGTGCTCAGTATATAATTGCATGGTTCTGTGGATATATGCCAATAAAGGCTTAAGTGCTATATTAATACCTGAATTGTAAAATTCTATGAACATGAATACAAGTTATATATGTATTACAGAATACCAAAGAACAACGAAAAACTATAATGATCCAGGTTACTGAGAACAAAATAATCATAGATAATTAAGATATGAAATCATGGCCTTTTTGCACTCATTGTTGAATCACTGTACTTCAAAATAGATTTTTCCTGGCAAATGTGTGCAATATTTGTCACTGGAATTTAAACAAACAACAATCAATTAATTCGCATAGCTTACATATAACATAAATACAGTAAGAAAAATTGACATATGACGTACTGCCTCTTTACATTATTGCAGATTTTATGAATTTTTAATGCTGTAATTTTCAGATTATATCATAGCTGATCATAACTTTATAATGTATCATAGCAACTGAATATAAGTAATTTGTTATTTTCATACATGCACAGTGAACATAGAACTTATTTAATTTAAACTTTTAAATTGAGACATACATTGAATACTCTGTAGAAGAAGTTCCTGAAGATTTTTCTAAAATTATAATTCCATGAATGAAAACGAAATCAAATATCTATTCTTAAGTAGTGTTATGAAATTAAATTCAAATTATATTATTTTACATTTTCTTCTGCAAAAAAGTATGTACTATTGTGTTTCATTTACTTTTGATTGTGAAGAATTTTGCTTGTGAAAAGGCCTTCAACGTATTAAAATAGTCTGTCTCTACATCACAAAGTATAAATATATTTCTACTGACACTTTTATAACTTTTTTGCTCATGGCAAATAAGAAAGAACTTTCAGCAATTGCAATTTTTAAGGAAGTTTATGAGATACCTTCATCGTTCTAAATGTGCATAAGTATGAAATATTTGCCACTGGTTGGGAAGTAAACAATCCATCAATCATTAACTACAGCAAAGAAAGTTGCCAAGAGTTTAAAAATCTTAAGAAATTTTAATATATGGGTAGATAACTCACACCACATCCTCCTATATTCTCCTATATCTAGATAAATCAAAGGAACTTGAAAATAGTCCATAACTAGTTTATATTAATTGTGGAACCATAGTTATTTATCAATGTTATGAGAAAATTTATGACTTGAACACAATTGGGGGATGATACCCAGAGATGTATCTAAAGGGCCCTTGATGTATCGAGCTTCTTGTATGGTTAACGCAAAGACCTTTTTACATGACCCACTTCAAACGTTGCCTTGTTTGCACCCCTTCCCACTCCTGTTCGAAATCATCCACATCTTGTGACCAGTGATCCAACAAAACTGTACGATAAGTCTTAAAGAAAAACCCAAACATCCTTGCCAAAAGAAAACGACGAAAAGACGAAAATCAGTTCACAAAATACTGCATTACTGCACAGAAAATAAATCAGTTATACAACGTGAACCTACTACAAAGTATAGGGGTTAATACGAACTTACGAACTTACTTACAAACCTCATGTTAAGGTGTATGTCTATGCTAGTGACACCCAGTGTATAAATACGTTTGATGATATTGGGTGATTAGATGGACGGATGGATTGGTATTAAACGCACTGGTGCAAATATTGCATGGAAAATATTAGGATAGGAACCTTTACAGCCGATTTCAGTGAGTGTGTAGCTAATGACGATATCTTTGGTTAGCTTGCTTGCTAGCAGTGAACCGTGAAGTCATTGTTAAGCAAGATATACTACCCGCCATTCGCAGTAGCCTAGTCCTACAGACGGATAGATTGGTTATCTGCCAGACTATATAAAAAAAAATGTGTTATGATTGCCAATGAGACAACTATCCACAAAAGACCAAAATGACACAGACATTAACAACTATAGGTCACCGTACGGCCTTCAACAATGAGCAAAGCCCATACCGCATAGTCCGCTATAAAAGGCCCCGATAAGACACTGTAAAACAATTCAAACGAGTAAACTAACGGCCTCATTTATATGTAAAAAAAAAAAATGAACGAAAAACAAATATGTAACACATAAACAAACGACAACCACTGAATTACAGGCTCCTGACTTGGGACAGGCACATACATAAATAATGTGGCGGGGTTAAACATGTTAGCGGGATCCCAACCCCCCCTAACCTGGGACAGTGGTATAACAGTACAACATAAGAACGAATTTAACTCATTAGATGGACAAAAACTCTTTATGGAGAAGACTTTTTAAGTATGATTACTTGTGTCCAATCCATTTTGCTTTAATTCAGCAAATATAAAATATATTTAAACTAAGTCTACTCTTAAAGGAGGATAGTTTACTTGAACTAACAATGACTTCATGGTTCAACTAGCAAGCAAGATTACCAAAGATATTATCTTTGCCAACACACTCATTTGAATCGACTGTACATGTGATATGAACATTAACCCTGCTGCGTATTAGACCGATAATGCCAGCCTCTATTGGTAAGGTGCTAGTTAATATGGTAAAATTAATGTTGTCGCACTAACAAGTTTATTTGTACTCCGAGCAGAACCGTCTCTGCCCTTACTCTTAAAGCTGCGTGCACTGTTTAAAATGAACCAGCCAAGACCTAATCAATTCTTTGGTCTGTATAAACGCAAAATTGACAAGTTATATACCTTTTCCCTCCTAACGTAGCTTATGATCCTGCGCAATGCGCTGAATGAGCGCTCTCTTAATTCCGAAGAGACGGGCATTGTTAGTTATACTGTTGGAATGGAGCAAATATTCGGATTTAAATCCTTATAATATTCGTTGCATTTAGTATTTCTAATATTTTCTGTGACCGTCTGTCATGTTCCACTTTTTTTAACTAAGTAATAAAAAAACTAGTAAAGGTACACGCTCCAATATTCGGAAGGGTCACTAATCAAGTTTGATGATTCTGCTGGTGCTTATGACGTCCATCTCGCCTGGGAACTCTTGGGGGAATTTCGTAATCCTCTGCAACTTTTAACTACTTTTGCAGAAAAGGCGATCCATACATTTGGATCACTCCGTTCTTTATCTAACCTTCGGACTACTATTCGAGCCTTCCTGCAGAGTGTCTTAACAACATGAAATGCATCGAGACGACTCGACCATCTGTTTCACATAGTATGCGTAGTTTTGTGTATGTCTTTCCAGCTGTTCTTCAATGTTTTGATTATCTGATAATTCCTCAGAAAAACCTTGAAGTCGTTTTGCTGAATAATCAAAAGAAAATGCGATTTCTTGTACAGTTGACATCATATTACGTACAGATACATCTTTGTTGCTATGTATCAGGGCAAGGTTCAAGGCAAGTGTCTTACAGTAGATACAGTTTGCCTCTGGGTTCAGTTGAAGAATCATGGCTTGTGAAACGCGCAATACTTGCCTGCCATTTTTGCATCCTCATCATAGCAATCACGAAATACGAATTTTGGTAATATCAAGCTTGAGATCAGCTAGAAATCGAACAATGAGCTCGAGATCAGAGATCGCAGCAACCTTCACATTTCACTCACCATATTATTTTATAAAACCAAAATGTCCTCAAAATGTGGCATAGCGATAAACTAAGTTTATATAGACAGAAACAATATGATAACATGTTCCTATATAGACATGGGGTCTGTCGTAAGGAAGTTTCGGAACTCAAAATGGTCAGTTTTAAATCCTATTACTCTACTTTTTAATCCATCGTTGGCTTTTCATAAGTTGGATATGTACATTCTGATGAAATTTAATAACAGTGGAATTCTTAATGCAACTAGATTGATATGGTTGTCTCAGTGGCGGATCCAGAAATTTTCATAAGTGGGGGCCCACTGACTGACCTAAGAGGGGGCCCGCTCCAGTCACGCTTCAGTGATTCCCTATATAAGCAACCAAATTTTTTCCTAAAAAGGGGGGGGGGGGGCGGGTCCCCTCCTAAATCCGCCTCTGAGTCTGATTTTAAATTAAATTATATCTTTTTTGTTCTAATGTGTTGGTGGTATTGCTGTCTCTGATATTTACACCCATCTCCTTTTCTTTTATCATTTAAGAGTGTTTGTCTGTTCGTTTAGTATGTTTTTATACCAACAAAAATGTAGAATAGTTATAATGCAGAAAGGAGACTGCAATGGGTAGGTAGGGGGTGAAATGACACTCAAACCTGTGTTTTAACAGTGAATGTTATATACCTCAAAACTTGTAAAAATGAACATTTTTTCTTCAATTATGTACAATGCAATTCATTCTACGGCGTGTGTTTGTTTGTGTTGTGTTTTTGTCCCTTTTTGTTTTGTTGTTGTTTTGGGGGAGATAATGTCTGTACTTGTTAATTTATTCCTGTCCAGCATATTCCCAGTCACCCAGTAAGGGGGGTATTGACCTTTGATCAATATGACTGCAGTTTGATTTTCACGGCCCAAGTTGAAACTATAAGTTCTTTTATTGTAATTTACACTTCTGTCAATATGTTTTTATGTTGGTTTGGTTTCCACTTGTTTTGTTTTTAAAAGTCCGATGTTTCATAATATACATTTGCATATAGAAAACTGTAAGAAAATATTAGACAAAAGACTGGAAATAAAAAAAAAATCATAGTTTGTCAAGTTTAAGAAATCACAAATACTTGGGAAAATTGAAATTTCATGACTAATTAATCAATTGCATTTTATGGGACATCTTTTTTTAGCTCACCTGGCCCGAAGAGATCCATTGAATGGAATGAAACCAAACATAGCATGAATGTTCCTTATGAGATGCTGACCAAGTGTTGTTACTTTGTCTCCAATTCATCATCCAAGATGGCTGCCAGCGGGGGCTTTGTTTAACATAGGACCCTATGGGAAATGCATACAAAAATCGTCTTCTAGAGAATCAAGGAATTGAATGAAATCAAACATAGCATGAATAGTCCTTTCCTTATGAGGTGCTGGCCAAGTGTTGTTACTTTGTAGTCAAATTTTATCTGTTTTTATATGATTTCAAAAACCCAAGTAGAGTCAGGTGAGCGATACAGGCTCTTGAGAGCCTCTAGTTGTATATGTTGTTGAAAAATACCGTCGAAGAAAAGATAGGACACAGCTGCACTGAAAGGACCCTATATCAATACAAGTGTAAAAGTCATCACAGAAAATAATTGTCTGTAAACAATTTAGTACATCTTATGATCTTTCCATTGTTCGGCGGAATCCCGCTGTTTCTAATAATAATATCACAAACACATTTTTATCTATTTATCACGCTGAATAGGCTTTGACACATTCCCCATTTCCTTTCTCAATTTTACACTTAGATGTATGAGATCATTGGTGATAAATACTGTGTCCAATATTCACAATCTATCATTACCTGCCTACATAATTTTCTTAATGTAACAATAAATTATCTTTGCTAATTTGTATGTTTTTATTTATCTTAATACCATGAATACGTATACGCCGGAAATAGAAAATTGCCAGAAAAAAATCCTGTTGAGTTTAAACCAACGATTTCGACCCACCGTAAATTAGTATATAATATAAATAAAATAATAATTAAAAAATATATATATATATCTTAAAATGTGGACTAAGTGACTTGTCGTGTGCATTTTGACCGATCCCGTGCATACAAATATGTCTTTTTATCAGTGTGCCGGCGACAGTCGGATTTTCATCCGATTTGCTTTATGCCAAAAACTTCCATAATTGTTCAAAGAGTCACATACAGCTACCCTTCCTAATTATTTTTTCTAATGTAAGATTACGCGTGTCTTTCAACAGTGGCGGATCCAGGGGAAGGTTTCCGGTGGTTGGAACCCCGGCCCCTTCTTTGACGATCCATTTTTTTAATCGAGACATTTCGTTAGACCCCCTCCCCTTAATCCTGGGTTTTAAATATTTCTTGATCCGCCCCCTATTTTCAATAATGACAGTAAAAACAAGCTATGAAAACAGAGTTTTGTTTTATATAAATTAACTATTAAATAAAAATAAATTATTTTACATTGTGACATATCTTACCAAAAACAAATACAAGCGTATAAAAAATGTAAATGTTCTCTAAATTGTATATTCCAACAAAATGTCATATTTACTGCTCCGTCCAAATTTTACGTTTAATTTCACTTTCGTTCCAGCAGGATAACCTTTGCTGAAATCTAAAAAGGCTTCATAAATGTCAGGTTCAACCTTTTCCATTGGATTCCAGTCGTCACCCACTTTAATTTGGACATCAACGGCCTTCGGGATAAAATATCGAAACTTCACCCCGACTTCTCGGACTCCTTTCAAAATCATGTGTGGCTCGTACACGAAACATCCCTCCTGCTTCCAGAGAGGATACTGTTTTGGGAAAGACTCTACATAATGGTCCGCTTGTTGGACGTGTAGTATGTAGTTGAAGACATTTATCATGTTTGGTCCAGCTTCAGATGACGGCAGTGCAAAGATCTGGAATTTGTACCATCCAGTATGAGGAACAGCAATAGTAAAATGGTATTCCGATCCTTGATTTTGTGTGAACACATATTGGCTACATTCTTTTTTCGGTTCAACTTGCAAAAATTTTGTAGTAAATCTGGTCTTTTCGGAAGTACCAATAACAATTTCCAACTTGTTAGTGTCCAATATTAAAACTGGTTCTGGATGCGACAAACACGCCAGCCCATACGGGAAAAACTTTGCCTGTGGCCCGAGATATCCGTCGGTAACCTTGAACGGGAATTCAATTTCTTCTGCCATTTTGATCGTTACTAGTTCCTTGCCAAAAATTGTTGTGTGTAAACAGATGTAAGGCAGACGAAACTATTTATATGCCTAAGATGATACCAATTCCACATGGTAAACAATCAACGATGATAAGACAGCATTCCTGATGCTTTAGATATTTTGAAGTTGATTGCTACAGACGTGCAGATACGCGTGCTGGTGATTATTATACACTTCGGTAATCAAAATATAATAACATTTATATTTACTTCGAGTGCAGCTTCATCATCGCTTCATTAAATTACGAGGTCATCTTTCTTCCTCAAATCTAAATTAGGACAATCCATACAGTTCAATGACACGTCTTTTGTTCAGGTAGACTGTAATCCAGGTACTGGTACTCAAAATAATTTTATTGATGGAAGCCGCTGATTTCTTTATTTAAGTAATTCATAGATGTAAATGGATATATATATATATGTATGGCAAGTCGTTTGGCTATTTATTCTTACTTCAAGATATCTTATATAGGTTATAAGAAATCTCATATAATTTATCAGATATCTTAAATAATTGTCTTTATAAGATATCTCATATAAACACCGTGTATCATCAGTACACCGGATATAGGTACTAACCAAGCGGGCATGATCGATTTTGACCTTACACGGTAACGAACATCTTTGTTTTGCTTGATCAATATTCAATGTACATTTCTCAACATTTGAAATTCCTGCTCCCAAATAATTTCGCATCGATTTTTTCCTATTCATAAAACAACTTTAATATTCTAATAAGAACAATTAACTTGTACATGCGCAAATAGTTGTGAATGTCAACACCAACTTTCAATTTCGATACAGTTGTTGAGACATTTACATGTTTTATCTGAAAGAAACCTAATACAGGGCAAAAGTAATAGTTACCAATCATAAACCTACCTGTGATTACTCATTCCTTGAAACTTTTTGGGTAATAAACGAGTATGAAAATAAAGTTTTTGTGTACGGTGTATAACAACTTAACTATGCACCGTACATAATAATTTATGTGGTCAGCTAAACACCGTACACAACGCTTCTTTAGGGATAAAATATCGAAAAGTAACAAATGTATGAAAGATTTTAATGCCAATTATTGAAACTGCTATACTTATTACACTCACACATTTACCTTCTATCAGAAAAAGAGTTGCAATTAATATAGAATTATATCGGATGAGACGAGGGCCAACTGCTTTGACAAGTATTTGCACATGCTTTTACTATGTTTTAGTTATCCCTCTTGTTTTGGGAAAATAATAAGACATCACTAATCATCAACCTACGACCAAATCATTTCTTAAAACAGCAATTATGTTTAGATTGAAGTACACATTGATATAATGTGAACAAAACAAAGATTTTCGTTACCGTGTAAGATAAAAATCGCTCACGCCCGCTTGGTTAGTACCTATATCCGCTGTACGATGATACACGATAAAACTATATAACATATCTTATATATTATAGGAGATATCTTGAAATTCGAATAAATAGTAAAACGGCTTGCCATACATATGTGGTAAAACGAAGCAGTATCAAAGAAAACACTTCTTGATATTAGTGTCGATTTGAAGACTCGTATGACATTCATATTTTGATATAATAACGATACATATACATAACTGGTTTTTCATTTAATATCCCGGGGGTTTAATCTATTGTGTCACAAACGTCTCATTTATTTATTGTGATGTCATGTGAATACAGATGATTTGATTGAGGTAAATTGAAAAAATAACAAAAGTAAGCATTATATGTGCTTAAATATTACCTGGTTCAGGGTTGAAGGTGTGCTATTTCTTTCACTTTACGCCAAAATTTAGTTTAAGTTCGTATTATAATTTTTGTTCAAACCCAGTTATGAAATGGCTTGGTGTGATACCAAAGGAAAAAATGAATGGCAACTCTTAAAGGGACAATTAAGTCCATGCAGGTCAATGTTTTTTCCATAAATAAATAAATAAATAAATAAATAAATAAATAAATAATCTTTATTTCAAGAGGATGATCCCATTAGTTAAAACTAATCTTCCTGAGAGTCCTCAAAATAATAACATGTTTATAAGTACATAGAGTATTATAAAGTTATATTATACACAATATACAATTGTATTTAAATAATAATGAAAAAGAATATTAATTTGCACAATTGATGAAAAATTTGTAACATTTTGTTTTAAAAGATACAAGTGTATTACTCATTTTTATTTCATTTGGTAAACTGTTCCATATTTGAGAACCTGAATATGTAAATGTTTTCTTTAAAAAAATTGTTTTTGGTTTTGAAAGATTTAATAGTTTTTCATCAGCTGAACGTAAGTTATAATTTTGATTATCAGTAAAATGAAACGTTTCTTGTAAATAGTTAGAAACCATACCATTTAATGTTGTGCGAAATAAGATTAAAAGAAAAGGCCGGTTTAGAAACAGGTTGAATGAATATTCCGTCCGCGAAAACTTATGATGCTCTTATTCCGAATATTCTGTCTGTGGAAAATTATCCGCTGCTGCTACCTCTACCCACAGACACTTATTTCAGATCCCCCAACCCCTATATACCTTTATATAACACACACAGTGCTATATATAGGTATAAAGGTATATAGGGTTTTTTTCTGAGATAAGTGCATGTGCGCCTTCCCCAAAACTTACTTTGATCGTCCCCTTGAAATGTAAACTTATTGAGAAGAGAAGGAATGAAGATGTTTAAGCTCAAATAGTGTAAATGTTCAACAAATTCAAATTGGTTTTGGGTGACGTACAGACTAACCGACCCTGGCGCATTGCTCGACATTATAGTCTACAAATGGAAATAAAATTGAGAGTGGATATGGGGAATGTTTCAAAGAGACAACAACCTGACCAAATGTAGAATAATTTGAAACAAACACACAGCAATACACATGTAGCAATACACACAGTAAATCTCAGATGCGTATTGGACCCGGTATCTATAAAAGGATTAACCGGTGAACATTTACGCCTTTTTCATTTTTTCCCGTTTTCTACCTAATTAATTCATGGTTAACTGGATATAATCATATGGTCATGTCTGGCAGTTATTGACTTTGGCTATGCAGAATATAAGATAAGATAGGATATTTCATTTTCGAAATTATGTCCCCAGGGGCATACACACATAGCAAATATAATCATAACTATGTAAATGTTATAAGAATATATAGCAGCCATATCCGATTCGATGCTTTCTCAACTATTAAACTTTGAATAGTTACTCATATTGTAAGGCAACAATTATGTGCCTTCACACAATTCGTCTTTTCATGTGGCTATCCATATTAATAGCATGGCCGAGCCTAAATAATAGTCGACCCATTTTTAATACAGGAAGAAATCAATTTTATTTATAATAGTTGATTTTTTTTCTCATCCTAAATATGCATGAAGATCAAATTTATTTGTTCGTTGTGTGTTAATTTGTGTTGCTACGTTTTTTTTTATTGAGTTGAGCCATTCAAATTGATATTTTATAGTGTGTCTTTCTATGTTACGATGTTATACTATTGTTTCAGAAGAGGGATAATGTTAGTTGGTACCATTTGAATGGTTAATCCCGCTGCAATTGTTTGCATCTGTCCCAAGTCAGGAATCTGATGTTCAGTGGTTGTCGTCTGTGTATGTGGTTCATATGTGTCTCTCGTTTTTATATAGATTAGACCGTTGGTTTTCTCGTTTGAATGGTTTTACACTAGTAATTTTCGGGGCCCTTTACCCACCCTTCACAGCTAGATTTCAGCGTGAACCTTGGCTCCGTGTTGATGATACCGTACCTTGACCTATAATGGTTTACTTATGACTTGGATGAAGAGTTGTTTCATTGGCACTTATACCAGATCTTTCTATATCTATGAAATATTTCTCACTAGACGTTAAACAAAAAAAATCTCCCGGATTACTAGTATCGTTACGTTAGGAAAGCTAAAGACCGAAATACCCAAGTAACGTTGGTACCATTTCACGTAATAGCGTTTGTTACGGTAGCTTTATGGAGCCGCCTTAATTTTACGGTGATGCCACGATTCCATTGTTGTATTAAGTTGTGGTAAACACATTAATTTAAAGTCAGCGCGTTCTATGATAAACAGTATACTTAGCTCTATTAGAACTTCAACAAATTGGGTCCACCTGTTAAACGTTTACCTCAGTCCTTGAACTATACCATTAGACAAACAATGATAGTACGTATACTGAACAAAATTATAACAATACTTCAAACACTGCTTGTGCCTGAAGCTCTTTTGGATATAAATTCATCAAGCCGGACGCTCAATGCCAAATATTTGAGAGCAACGGATGCATTAAAAAGAACCGAAACCGTCCGGAATAACTATATATTACATCTTCTGACATCGGACTCTATTGAACACCATGACTGCCTTATGTTAATGATCAGCATTATATGCAGTGCTCACAGCATTTTATGCAGTGCTCACAACATTATATGAAGTGCTCACAACAGTATACGCAGTGGTCCAAACATTGTATGAAGTGGTCACAACATTATACGTTTTATGTTGATGAAGGTGATGATCGGTGATGGTGATGAGGATGTTTGATGTATGATGAGATGATTCGGTAAACTTCGTTTTTAAGCGGAAATTACAGAATCCATAATTGGTAATGCCCAGCAAACAAATTTAAACAGTTATTAAAGTCATGTTAACTTTAAGGCAGTATGCAATATTTAAAACTGATTGAAATAAGTAAGGAAAAGATTAAACTAGGCGTGAATGACTGAAAGAGGGACGAAAGATACCAAAGGGACAGTCAAACTCATAAATCTAAAACAAACTGACAACGCCATGGCTAAAAATGAAAAAGACAAACAGAAAAACAATAGTACACACGACACAACATAGAAAACTAAAGAATAAACAACACGAACCCCACCAAAAACTAGGGGTGATCCCAGGTGCTCCGGAAGGGTAAGCAGATCCTGCTCCACATGTGGCACCCGTCGTGTTGCTTATGTGATTACAAATCCGGTAAATAGTCTAATTCGGTAGGTCATATTCATGAAAGGGAAGGGGATTGTAGTTACGACGTAAGGAACATATCCGATATCATTTGTGAAACGGTTATTCCATAACGGTCAACCAACTCGTGATGGCGTCCGTAAAATTTACGAAGGGATGATTTCAACTTCACCATTTGGAACTCTTGGTTTAATGAACTAGTTCTGTTCGTCGTAAGAAATACGCATGGCATAAGGTAAGTTAAATAATGAAAATTTTAGTTAATGAAATATCGAACGAAAATTTGATTGATATATGAGGGGGCGGAAAGGGTGTACCTTTCTCCTTTCTCCCGCCCTCCTCTCCTTTCTCCAAACCCCTTTCTCTTGTCTCCCACCCTGCATAATGAAACAATAGTCTACAGGATGCCAATTTTTAAAGAAATCGATCAAATGTCTTGTTTTTATGGTTCGTCCACGTCTTGTCCTCTCACAAGATAGATGTGTATTTTCTTCTGCTTCAAGAACCTCTGTTACTTTTTCACTGACTGTGAAGTCTGTTTGAGTTGAATTTGTAACTGATGCATCACGCAATTTCCCGATGATTATTTTAAAAGTATGAATCCAAACTATAGAAACGCAGGATAATGTGTTAAAATACGGGAAATTTTTGTAACACTATTAGTGCAATTTCGTTAAGAAACCAATTCGTTTAAAATGGTTGCCGAAAAACGCTGCTTGCAAAAAAGAAAAAGAAAATTCTTTTGGAAAATAATACAGATATAATTTACCGAAAATACATTGTACTAGCAGTCGTTGAAAATCAGGCAGAAAATGATTTTTAGAATTCAGGGCCGTAACTACATTGAGGCAAATGAGGCAAATGCCTCATGTTTTAAATTTAAAAAAAAAAAAACGAAAACGAAAGATTGTCTTCATATGATTGTCTTTATATCAAATTGTTTTCACTGAAAGTGCCTTGCAAGAAACAAGTTCTCTTCACTCTCTGATGTCGCCCCTGCATATTTTTCGTAATCCATGTTTCTATTTTACTTTTGGTTTTCAGAGTTGATGGTCTATTGTTTGTACTTCTGTGTCCCGGGTTTGTCTTTTGTTCATTTATTGTCCTACTTAATAAAATTGAGAATGGAAATGGGGAATGTGTCAAAGAGACAACAACCCGACCAAATAAAAAACAACAGCAGAGGGTCACCAACAAGTCTTCAATGTAGCGAGAAATTCCCGCACCCGGAGGCGTCCTTCAGCTGGCCCCTAAACAAATATATACTAGTCATACTAGTCCAGTGATAATGAACGCCATACTAATTTCCAAATTGTACACAAGAAACTAAAATTAAAATAATACAAGACTAACAAAGGCCAGAGGCTCCTGACTTTCATCATATGAACATCAGGCACATCAGGCACAATCCTTCCCGTTAGGGGTTTAGTATCATACCATCATAACATATATGAGAAGAACATAACCCGTGTCATGCCAACAACTGTTTTTAGAATAAATGTTTTTAGTTCCGATGCAAAGACCTTATCAGTGACTCAATATAAGCGCAGTTTATACGATTACAGTATTGGCAATCTATTTCTTACAAGCTTCCGGAACCATATTTTCTGTACAATCCAATAATATTTCAAAAAAGGCTTACACTTGGAACATACAGGGAAAGTTGTGCGCCAAAATAATGTTTACACAGGACAGCAACATCGGAATGAGGAAAAAGTTAACAAAGGCTTGCCATTTTGGGATGTCAACACTTAATTAATGCACACCCGTTGGGACGAAATAAAATTAGATCATTCAAACCCTGTTACATATTTTTTCACTCAATTTCGTATTTCAAAACAAATCATTTCTTGACATTTACAATCCAACGATTCATTAAATAAAACCCAGTGGCCAACAATAAATGAATAATCGGTGCTTTGATGAAGGTAAACCCAGAAAAGCGCTCTGAACGCCCAATTTTTTTTTAAAGAGATATGATTGTTTGCCTAAATTTCTTTTAAATGCAGAAACCAACTGAAAAAAAACAACATTTTAACATCATTTTGGTTCATGTTAATTTACACTTGGGTGTACAGGGATGGGTGTGTTTTGTTGTTGAGTTTGACAATTGAGTACAATTGAGGATTTCAGAACTATATTCCACTATGAACTACTTATTCAAAAATAAATGTTGTCACCAAATGCTTTGAAAAATAGAACACAAATACAATCATAAACGCTTATTATATATTTTGTTCCCTCGACAAAATGACGCGATCATACTGTTTTACCCGTGTCCATTTGGCCGCCTGTCCCTCATTTAATCGGTATAAAGGATGTAGCTAAGAGTTTATTCAACTTATTTCGGAGTGCTATATTTTTTGTATGTCAACTTTAGTATAAATATATATACCAAAAGTCCGCATATTCAGTCAAGACTTTTTTTTTTAATTTGGTATTTTGAAAATATATAAAGGCACGCAGAGTCCGACTTCCTCCATCTACAGTGTACAATTTCAAGGTGGAACTTTTATAATGCATCGAGTGTTTTACTTATAGAGGATGCATGCATGTTCTCAGATTTTTTTTATTATATCATTTTTCACAAATGACAATGTTGAACTTACAGTTTGCAAGGTTGTCCGCAACTTTCCACACTACCCAAACGTTTATGTCATACAGAAAATATACTATATTAAAATATGTATTACTTTATCTTTCACTTTTACATCTGATGAGATGTTTTATTAGTACCCTTTTTGATGGCTGCATTAAAAACATTAGTTTCAAATTGTAATGTATCGTCCTGAACATGCCTGAAATATTTGCCACCGGACATTTCAAGTTCAACCTCAAATCAATCAATTCATATTGTATTTAAAATCACTGTTCACTCAATCACCTTTTTGAAGCTGAATGTGTACCCTGTTAGCTGGAAATAAAAACTAAAGTTAATGTGAATCGAATTCGAATTACGTGTGATTAATAATAGAAAATTTACGAAAACCAGACAGGTTAGATGAAAACAAAATAACAAACACCATTCACATCCCGTTACATATTTTTCAATACCTCTCAGTAAAAACATGTTACTCTATATTAAGTAATATCATCCTTTTTCTGCCAAATTCTATGCATATCGGTCAACTTTGAAGCACTTTGTCTAAAAAAAAAAACCCAAGGATAGTGACATGTCACGGTCTCTATACATGCACGCGGTCTTACAATAAAATCCAGGAAATTGTTAGTTTTTAGTCTTTCTCCATATATAAGAGATCGTAATGAATTATTGACGACGTTCGGAATATTTTTTTGTTACAATGCCATTTTGGGAAATTTTCTGCGACTGTCCCAAGTAAGCATCAGGTTCAGCTAGCCATAAAACCCGGTTCAATTCACCATTTTCTATGATAAGAAAATGCCTGTACGATTCGGAATATAACAGATGTTATCCATTTGTTTGATTTTGCCGTTAGCCTGATTTCGGACTTTCCGTTTTTTAATTTCCTTGGAGTTATTTAGCTTTTAGGTTATTTTACTTTTTATTAGCACTTTCTTTAATCTTTTGCTTAACTCGTGTATTAAATAATTGTTTTCCTGCTAAATTTTAATAATTTAAATACATGTATACATTTTTGTCTCCTTTTTTTATCCATTTTCACCTTTATCCTGCCCTTTCCCTCCTTTCTCCCGCCCCCTAAGTTCTCTCCTTTCTCACACCCCCTCTCTCCCCTTACCCTTTCCGCCTCTCATATATTCCTCGAGTTCATTTCCTAATGTAACTATGTATGCTGTATTGTTTATTATATTTGCAAAAGAATAATATTACAATGATATTATATTATGCTCCTTGTGAGCCCATTTTATGGAAATAAAACATCTTCTTTAAATACGGCTATATTGCCTGGACTACATGCGGACTGGTTTTGTCTTTACTAAGGCAGCAACCATTTGATTTTCGGGGGGGGGGGGGGGGGGGGGCTATGGTTTTTTTTCTGTACAAACTTTTTTTTTCGCCTGCGTCGAAAAACAATATATTTTTTTTTTCGCGACAAGTCCCCCCCCCCCCCCCCCCCCAGAAAATCAAATGGTTGCTGCCTAAACCCCATTGAATGTGCCCAACAACCCGACCGAAGATCAGAAAACTCAACCCATCGATAGAATCCTGCTTTTTTGTTTGGTTTCACCGTACGCATTTCCCTATTCACGGTGAACTGGCCACCCGCTGATTGATACTTCGACACAAACGCATTTCTCTAGTACACATAGATTAAGAAGTTTATGAAGTACATCGTAAAATCGCGTCGTACTTGTCTGTGTAGATAAGATTGAAACAACAGCAGGGGTCCAGTTAATATTCACGGTTCATTAAGCTGCTATCCATTTATTGGTTAATGTATTTGGCGGGTAAATTCTGACGAGACCGGAAGTCATGATCTAACACTGGAACTGCAAGAAATTTTAAAACACCTATTTACGATTTAATAACTTGACTTTGTGGCGGGAAATTCATTATATTATCAGTCAGGTTAGTCTTATTCTTTCTCTGATGACTCTAAATGGCCTAATTTTCACTGTGTAATTTAATATGTTAACCGATATTATGAATATTTACCGTGATTGACGAGAGCGAGTAAATATTTATATATCTTGTACCTCCTGTTTATGGCTAGATTATGTCTTAATGTTATCAGTCCAGATATTCATCTCAAGTCATAACGCCTGCCAATGAAAGTTAATGACCAAATATCCGAAAATTAGTGTTGACATATTTAAATGAGCTAATATGGGAATCGAGTGGACCGGTAAACATGTAATGCTAATATTTGAATTTTATTTAAAGTGTATTTAAATCGATAAGTGTTAATAATTATAACAAAGAAATTAAATCACTCCACTCTGTTAATTTGTAGATTAATTATTTTTATAATCAACTGAGCAATACAATTAAATAGAAAGTGAAATAAGAATCTAGTATAGACTATAGTTAAAAGTGAAAGTTAGTCAATAAAGTTATTAACGATGTGGTTAGCTGCTATTCTTACATGTCTCTGTAGTTGTTCTCATGGAGGTTTCTAGTAATATTGTAGAAATGATGAAAGTAGATCATAAAATGTCAGTGCATTTCCAAATTGGACAGCACCCAACTGGCCATCCCGTACCAGTCAACTGGCTTCGCTATGAGTGAGGTACTGCTTCCAATTGCGTTGTTAATAGGGTTGAGTGTATGGTCGCCGCAATTTTGGGAATTGTAAATCTTGGAAGATTCGTTCATAAAAATTTATTTGTTAATAGAAAGTGTTCCTGGATCAAGCTTTTCTTTATCAGTGATCAGGAAGGACGTGCGCCCTGCGCCTATAGCGCATACTGACAAGAAATGGCGTACACACTGACTAATGTAAGCGCCCACGTGGCGCACGATATTTTCACTTTGTTTCGAAATGTTTAGATATCGTCAAATGCATTATGGATTTCCGATCGTGTTCCTAGTCTCGATGCACCAGAGTTATCGGTCTTACAGCCAACAATAATGACTACATATGCATATGGAGCGTCTGGATAATCGAGACTAATCGTGTTCCGTGTCGCCATGTGTGTGTACACAACTGTGTAATGTTCCTTCAATAATGGGAGCACCTACATGTATATATTGTTGTGAGGTCTCGGGTGTTTACCTACAATGTATGGTAATAATAGAACCATGCGGTCTAACTGATGACACAAAAAACGTAAAACGTAATTTACCATTTATCATTAAAATCATTCATGATATCAATTTTTATAAACAACTTTAAATTTGTGAAATTTGGCTGGTACAAACGAGATTTAACTCTAGGACTAATCTCATTAAGTTAAGCTTGCTATTATTTCGATTGAAAACCCCTAAAGCCTTTTTAATGAATATCGTTTCTGTCTCCATAAAAGACGCTTAACTGTCCTTGTCATTTTTTGGTCTTTGGCTCGTTTTGACATTTTGTAAAACATGACTTCAGCGAATTGTTGTTTTGTTCTTTGAATTAATGGTACTCTCTACTGTTATTCTTGTCACCGTGATGAAGTTATAATACAAGAAGTGCAGAGGAAATGCCTGAAATGTCCTCTGATACGGAACGTCTGGAATAAGTATGTATCGACGAATACCCAAATTTAATGTACAAAAAAAAACATGAACATGAACAAGGCAACAGTACCAGTTTAAACATTGTAAATAAAGGTTAACTTAAATATTGTTCGGTTTGGGAGAAGTTATTGTATAATCATTAAAATTGAAATTACAAAAGCACAGGAACAATATCCATGATATTAATTAAAATCATAAAGGTAAGTACCAACATATACTGATATTTTTTTTAATTTTTTTTTTACAGAAGTCAATTCAAATGGTCCACTCATTTGACAACATGGTCCTTATTTTTTTTAAATGGCCCATTTAATTTATTTTTGAGGGGCCCTGGACCCATTGTAAAAAAAACCTTCCAGATCACTGCTTTATAAATATGTTTTATGGTTTATGTGGTTCATTTTGTTTCTGGTTCCTTCCTTTTTTCCAGTAAAATGGCTGGTATTCTGAATTATTTTGACTTTGTGTACTTATATAAAAAAGAAGATGTGGTATGATTGCCAATGAGACAACTATCCACAAGAGACCAAAATGACACAAATATTAACAGCTATGTTAATCTTCAGTGATGGACTGCAACTTTTCTACAACAGTAAAATGACCCCTTGTCTGAAGAACAGTCCCTCATTTTAGGGATATCCCTCATTTGGGGGGGGGGGGGGGGGGGGGGGGGTTGTCCCGAACCTGTTTAACTGCATACTGTAGTCTGTATGATAACGTAATGGCAGAAAAGCCAAGTCCATTTAAAAGTAAAATAAGGATAAAAAGGATTTGGTTTACAAAATTTACTTCTGGAATCTGGATACTATCATATGATCAGAAACAAATTGGAAATTTGATTATTTTTATTGAATTTTTGATATCAAAGGACCTAAAAACTCTGCACCAAATCATCAGACCGAAACAAAATTGAAACTAAGTATTAAGGACTGTAACTTGTCATTATAACAAAAATATATACCTATTATCAAATCAATATCTTCATGAATGACAAAAAAGTGCCTGTTTATGGGACGTATCATGGTATACCGTTGTCTGCCTGTCCAGACATGTGGGATGTTAACTGGAAAACCCTTTAACCAATTTTAATAAACTTTGATGAATTGTTTATATCTTTTGATATTCATGTTCACAGACAAGTCCTTCAACAATGAGAAACGGTTTAAAAAAAATTGAAGACAGAAGAAGCAGCAGAAAGTAAAAGACTTGAAGAAATATATGCAATGTAAGTACGATTAAATGATTTTGCTGCTTGTGGTATTCCTCGAAGTAGCTGGTTACTTCTAAATGAGATGACAGTCATGGATGTTGAGAAAAACATGCATAAAAAAATAGAAGAATAAGAAAGGGAAAATGTCAAATTCACTTGGGTCTACAACATAAAAGCCTTTTATTTATTTTATTTCAATTCTACCAAGGAGGACAGAAGAAGCAGCTTATATAAAGACTTGGAAGAAATAAAGGCAATGTAAGTACACTGATTTAATAGAGATATGTTTGGTTGGCTTTTTTTAATAAGTTATGTACATGTCAGTGAAAATGGGTTTGGTTTGCAAAATGAGGACATATTTGCAGTGTTTTATTTCAAATTTCAAATCAACACAGAGCAAATATATTCGAATAATTTTCAGTTTTTAGTATATTGAATGCATCGTGACAATTTGTAAAACAGCATTAACTTTTAATTAATTGCAACTGATTTAAGCAGCTTGAATAGAATTAATTTTGCTCTTTTAATTAATCTAGTAAATAGTCTACCGACCTATTAGATTCTAATATAGGTCCAGTGGTGGATACGGGGGGGGATTGGAAACAGCCTTTTTTTGGCCGATCAATGCATTTGAATGGGGACATATGGTTGGATTGACGTAATCGTTCTTGTACCATCATAACTGTCGATACCGTTAAAGCTTTAGAAATGTGCTAGTTCATATTGCACTTTACAAAAGATTCAGCACCAAAATGACGTTTTTGGAGGACTGGAAAGCAGTTATTTATAAGGGGAAATTTTAAAGATTTATAGATATAAGAAGATGAGTTCGAATGAGACAACTTTCCATCAAAGTAATAGATTGTTTCAAGTAAGCCATTATAGATCAAAATAGGGCCTTAAATGCGGAGCCTTGGCTCACAGCGAACACCATGCTATATAGGAACAAAAAAATACTAGTGTTAAACCATTCAAACAGGAAAACCAATGGTCTAATTTGTATAAAAAAGGGAGATTCAAAAGTACATGTAAGATTTTGTCAAATCAATCTGAACGAGGACAGTATGATTCATCTTTGACACAAGTTAGTTTCATCGTTATCAATAAAGAATTAAAGTCTTCCATGCGTGAGTTGCGAGCATATCAGATATATATTATTTTGGTGCGTTCATTATAAAATTAAATGTTATATATATGGGAACAATAATTTTGATACTTAGCTATTTGATTACGCATTGTTTATTAAACCCCATTGCATTGGTTACTGGCATTTTCAAATTTTGAAAATGGTGGATTGAACCTGGTTTTATAGTGCTAAACCTCTCACGTGTATGACAGTCTCATCAAAGTCTGTCATATTTACGATGCGTGATTAAAACAGACATAATAGGTAAAATTGTCAAAATATGGGTACAACAGTCAAATATTAATACTAATAAGTTCTTATATTGATATAAGATAAACACCGCTATGATATTTTAAAAGTATCGCATTGATATTAGAAATAATAGCATTTGTATATTTATGTACATAATATCGCTATGTGATATAAGAAAAGTTTTTATTGATTCGCTTTTTCCATAGACTGATTTTGGAGTACCTCTGTCATGTACCACCTTAATAGTAGAATATTTATCTTAATTTGAAAACAATTTGAAATTGACAAAACAAATATCAAATGATCATTTCAGAAATACATTGTGCATCAAGCGCAAAGTCTTTTCTAACAATTAACAATTAACATAGTTGTTTTCTGAGCTAGTTCTGATTGGTCAGGTTTTATTGTCTGTTTCTTGCTTTTGTTCTATGGATAGTTCAGTTGGTATCTTGTTTTTCAGGATATAGTGTCTGTTATTCAGAGGGATCTTTTTATGTAATTTTGAAATGATATACCGGTACATTTGATATTTGATAGTAATTGAGATTGAAAAGACCAAAAATTTTAGTGCATTATTAAGGTGGTACCTAACACTACAGGGAGATAACTCTGTAAAATCAGCTAAACGTTTTAATGACATTGTGTTGTTAAGGGATAATTAAGCTTCTCAATGATCAAAATTAGTCAAACTGCTATAAAGATACCAGTCTTGTATTACAACTCCAGTTTCCGGTGCATGTCAAAACATGGAGGGAAACAAAATAGTGCATTTTTTCTGATTTTTTTTCTGGACTCAATTTTTTCTGTTTGATTATAGGTTTATGCTGAATTGAAACATATATATAGACTTAAAAAAAATCTTGCATCTTTTGGGGGATATCAATCCAGGAAGGTGGAAGGATATCATGTTTACTGGAAGTGGTGCGGCCAAGTAAAAACAGCAAACAGAAAGTAGAAAAAAAAATGTTTTGACTTAAGGGTTACGTAACTTTTTATTCTTAGTGGCAAGACCCCTTTTTTTTCGATTAAATCACAATTTCACATAAGTACATACATGATATGAACATGAAATTTTTTTTCTATGTAGCATTTTTAATTTTTTTAATTTCAAAGATCAGCTGTTTAACATGTAATTCGCCTATGGAGCAGTCAATTACAAGACTGCAACCTAAAGGTTAGTGAAGGTGTTGGCTACCACCAGCTTAATTAAGCTTTTAATTTTGTTTATAATTTTCAAAATAAAGTTAAAAAAACATTTTGAATCAAAATCTATTTAATATTGTATATGTTAAAAATGTTACATAACCAATCATTGAAATTAAAAATTTGAAGAAAAAATATGTACATATGTTTAAAAAGTGAGGCTTCAAATTTTAAAGTTTCACTGTTTTCAACAATTTCTCCAATATCCATGTTAAAGGCTGGTAATTTTCTTATTTATTTTTGAAAAAATAGGCAATGTCACTAGTCCTTTCTTGTCATATTTGAATAAATTATTTTTAAGGAAATTCCTATTTAATGTCAAACCTTTTTGGTTGGTTAATGGTTTTTTTTTTATTGGTTTAGTCTTAGAATTTGTAATGGATTCTACTCTTAATATTCAAGTTCACAGACCAGTCCTTCAACAATGAGAAAATGTTTAATTAGAAAAAATTGTGTATAAAAATGTTTTGATTTGTGTACATTAATCTGAATAATAATGACTTTCTTTTATTTCCAATTCTACCAAGGAGGACAGAAGATTAGCAGCCTACAGTGAAAGACTTGAAGAAATATAGGCAATGTAAGTACGATTAAGTGATTTTGCTGCTTGTGGCGTTTCCTAGAAGTAGCTGGTTACCTCCAAATAGGACGACAGTCATTGATGTTGAGAATGGCCCACGTTGCAGACTCACGAGAACGGGCAGCCTCAGATGTTCGCTAGCGGCCTACGACAGCTACAGGCTTTCTGCCCATGCCTGTAGAAGGGGACTTTGAGATGTCATGCTGAAGTTTTCTGGAGATTATCTGGTTTCATTTTTGGGAAGCAGTCCACATGGAAAAATGATGCAGCCAAACTAAAGATACGCTCCATTGGTCCTTTCTAGCATCCCTGTTAAAGAAGCAGGAAAAAATAGAAGAATAAGAGATGGAAAATGTCAAATGTACTTGGTCTACAACAAAGAAACCCTTTTATTTTATTGCTGTCCTTCATATTCAAGTTCACAGACCAGTCCTTCAACAATGAGAAAATGTTTAAATAGAAAAAATTGTGTATAAAAATGTTTTGATTTGTGTACATTAATCTGAATAATAATGACTTTCTTTTATTTCCAATTCTACCAAGGAGGACAGAAGATTAGCAGCCTACAGTGAAAGACTTGAAGAAATATAGGCAATGTAAGTACGATTAAGTGATTTTGCTGCTTGTGGCGTTTCCTTGAAGTAGCTGGTTACCTCCAAATAGGACGACAGTCATTGATGTTGAGAATGGCCCACGTTGCAGACTCGCGAGGACGGGCGGCCTCGGATGTTCGCTAGCGGCCTACGACAGCTACAGGCTTTCTGCCCATGCCTGTAGAAGGGGACTTTGAGATGTCATGCTGAAGTTTTCTGGAGATTATCTGGTTTCATTTTTGGGAAGCAGTCTACATGGAAAAATGATGCAGCCAAACTAAAGATACGCTCCATTGGTCCTTTCTAGCGTCCTTGTTAAAGAAGCAGGAAAAAATAGAAGAATAAGAGATGGAAAATGTCAAATGTACTTGGTCTACAACAAAGAAACCCTTTTATTTTATTGCTGTCCTTCATATTCAAGTTCACAGACCAGTCCTTCAACAATGAGAAAATGTTTAAATAGAAAAAATTGTGTATAAAAATGTTTTGATTTGTGTACATTAATCTGAATATTAATGACTTTCTTTTATTTCCAATTCTACCAAGGAGGACAGAAGATTAGCAGCCTACAGTGAAAGACTTGAAGAAATATAGGCAATGTAAGTACGATTAAGTGATTTTGCTGCTTGTGGCGTTTCCTTGAAGTAGCTGGTTACCTCCAAATAGGACGACAGTCATTGATGTTGAGAATGGCCCACGTTGCAGACTCGCGAGGACGGGCGGCCTCGGATGTTCGCTAGCGGCCTACGACAGCTACAGGCTTTCTGCCCATGCCTGTAGAAGGGGACTTTGAGATGTCATGCTGAAGTTTTCTGGAGATTATCTGGTTTCATTTTTGGGAAGCAGTCCACATGGAAAAATGATGCAGCCAAACTAAAGATACGCTCCATTGGTCCTTTCTAACGTCCCTGTTAAAGAAGCAGGAAAAAATAGAAGAATAAGAGATGGAAAATGTCAAATGTACTTGGTCTACAACAAAGAAACCCTTTTATTTTATTGCTGTCCTTCATATTCAAGTTCACAGACCAGTCCTTCAACAATGAGAAAATGTTTAAATAGAAAAAATTGTGTATAAAAATGTTTTGATTTGTGTACATTAATCTGAATAATAATGACTTTCTTGTATTTCCAATTCTACCAAGGAGGACAGAAGATTAGCAGCCTACAGTGAAAGACTTGAAGAAATATAGGCAATGTAAGTACGATTAAGTGATTTTGCTGCTTGTGGCGTTTCCTTGAAGTAGCTGGTTACCTCCAAATAGGACGACAGTCATTGATGTTGAGAATGGCCCATGTTGCAGACTCGCGAGGACGGGCGGCCTCGGATGTTCGCTAGCGGCCTACGACAGCTACAGGCTTTCTGCCCATGCCTGTAGAAGGGGACTTTGAGATGTCATGCTGAAGTTTTCTGGAGATTATCTGGTTTCATTTTTGGGAAGCAGTCCACATGGAAAAATGATGCAGCCAAACTAAAGATACGCTCCATTGGTCCTTTCTAGCGTCCTTGTTAAAGAAGCAGGAAAAAATAGAAGAATAAGAGATGGAAAATGTCAAATGTACCTGGTCTACAACAAAGAAACCCTTTTATTTTATTGCTGTCCTTCATATTCAAGTTCACAGACCAGTCCTTCAACAATGAGAAAATGTTTAAATAGAAAAAATTGTGTATAAAAATGTTTTGATTTGTGTACATTAATCTGAATAATAATGACTTTCTTTTATTTCCAACTCTACCAAGGAGGACAGAAGATTAGCAGCCTACAGTGAAAGACTTGAAGAAATATAGGCAATGTAAGTAAACTGGTTTAATAGAGATATGTTTGTTGGCTTTATAAGTTAAGTAAGTGAAAACGAGTTTTCAAAAGGATAACATATTTGCAGTGTTTTATTTCATATTTAAAATCAATATAGAGCAAATATATTTGAATTTTTTTTCAGTTTTTGATAAATTGAATGCATTGTGATAGATTGTAAAACAGCACAAGCTTTTAACTAATTGAAACTGATTTAAACAGCTTGAATAAAAGTAATAATAATTGAATAATAATTTGCTCTTTTAATTTTCATAAAATTTTGGCAAAATATTTACTTCGAATCTATCAAAATTATAAAAATCTCAAAAAACTTGAGCCACACACTTTATCAGAAAAATTTCATTTGATATATAGCAGTTTGACAGACTATTTTTTTTATCATTGAGAAGCTTAGCTCCTTAGAGTTATGTAGGTGTCAGTCCACAAATTACTCCTTTAAATTTAGAACGTATGTAAAAGTAAGCCTACTCTTACACAAAATAGTGCTTTTGATGTCATTGTTTATACTTAATTTAAAATTAACGAACAAATTTGCAGAAATGAAACTTTTGGTGAAAGAGAAATATATTTCAATAATTTTGAGCCAAAATTCACTTGTCTATCAAGTTTGCATTAAAAATTCAGGCTTAATGCGCTCCATAGTATACTAATTTAAGATTACCAGAAAACCAGGGGTTATTTTTGGAGTACCTCTGTTTCTAAGATCAGATGTACCAGCTTAATAGTCGAATTTTGTAACAGAATAATAATCTTAATTTGAAACCAATTTGCTATCGAAAAAACAAATATCAAATGATCATTTCAGAAATACATTGTGCTTCAAGTGCAAAGTCTTTTCTAACAATTAACAATTAACATAGTTGTTTTCTGAGCTAGTTCTGATTGGTCAGGTTTTATTGTCTGTTTCTTGCTTTTGTTTTATGGATAGTTCAGTGGTATCTTGTTTAGGATATGGTGTGTGTTATTCAGATTGATCATTTTATGTAATTTTGAAATGATATACATTTGATATTTGATAGTAATTGAGATTGAAAAGACCAAATGTTATAGTGCATTAAGCTTTTAATTTTGTTTATAACTTTCAAAATAAAGTTAAAAAACCCATTTTGAATCAAAATCTATTTAATAGTGTGTATGTTGAAAATGTTACATAACCAATCATTAAAATTAAAAATTCGAAGAAAAAAATGTTGATGTTTAAAAAGTGAGACTTGAAATTTTAAAGTTTCACTGTTTTCAACAATTTCTCCAATATCCAAGCTAAAGGCTGGTAATCTTCTTATTTATTTTTGAAAAAAATAGGCAATGTCACTTGTTCTTTCTTTTCATGTTTGAATTAATTATTTTTAAGGAAATTCATATTTAATGTCAAACCTTTTTGTTTGGTTAATGATTTTTTTTTGTTTAGTCATAAGAATTTAAAATAGATTTACTCTTAAATTAACTTCAAATCCAAAGTTTAAAGTGAACTATTTCATTTTTGCTTTTAATTAGGGAAATGGAGGGACACGTTCTCCATTTATTTGTTTAATATTTAGCATTTCTATTTTTTAAGGGAGATAACTTGCTCATCATTAAAATAAGTTAACCACAACAATAGGAAATGTGTTAAATTACCATACAAACCATTGTTGGTTTTCCCGTTTGAATGGTTTTACAATAGTAATTTTTAGGCCCTTTATAGCTGGTTGTGAGCCAAGGCTCGGTGTTGAAGGCCGTACCTTGACCTATAACGGTTTACTTTTATAAATTGTTATTTCGATGTAGAGTTGTCTCATTGGCTCTCATACCACATCTTCCTATACCCATCATAAGTCTGTTGATATTCAGAAGAAAACTTTGGTAGTTTTGAATACATTTTGTACTCTGGTCTTTTAAAGAAAGCATATTTTTCTCAGAGCATAAACTATTTCATCCTTGGAATCTTTATTTAGTCATTTTTAAATTATTGCAAAATATTTTATAATGTGATTTTTTTATATGTATTTGACTTTAATTTCAATTTTGTTGACACTGTCTTTATATTTGTAGAAGAAGCAATCTTTTTATGGCTATACCATGAATATGTAGCACTATTTCATATCTAAGTGCAGTTTTTATCAATCAATGTTAGTACGATGGAATAGAAGAGGTATTGTATACAACTAATTCTTTCAAATTTAAGAAATGGTAGATGATTAATATTTTAAACGATTCAATTTTGCTGTGGGGACCATGGTGGTCGAGTGGTTACTACTGTATTCACTAGCTATTCAACACTGAGGTTGTTAGTTTGTACTTGCTTGTGTGGGTGCGCTCGACTCCAATCTTAATTGACTATAGGGTTGCCAGTTTCATTATCAAAGGTCAGTGGTTTTCTCTGGGCACTCCGGCTTCCTCTATCAATTTAAACTGGTCACCAGGAAATATCCCAAAATGTGTAATACCACCAAATCATGGTACGTCACATCCGGTTGTATAGGAAAGTAGGTCTAAAAAAATATTCCCTTGAATTTGACAGTTGTAGGTAATTAATCCTACATTTTATTGCAGTAAAAACATTTCTGTGTCATAAACATATGTCTTGGGTATTTCAAAACACCATTATTTTTCATTTGGGATTTCTATAGAAAATTTTGTAATCTTGAGGTTACATGGTGACTAAACCTTGTACACAGATAAAATAAGGGGAGAAATGTTATTGGTTAACTTCCAATGATAGTTATTTTCTTATATGCAATGAAATGTAATTTTTTTTTATAGTACTGGACAGGATAAAAGTTTACTCATGCCAAGTATTTCTTTATTTGAAACAAAGATAAATTCTGCACATTTTTTTGAAAAGTGCAAATTTAACAAAGACTAATAGGGGAAAATCAATGGTGGTATTACACCAAAAGTGGTGTAAAAACACCAACAATTAATCAATCAATGTTTGTTGCTGTGCATTTTTTTTTTTCGTCTAGTGTTGAAACATTTAGAAAGACACTTGACAAAATTAATTGATTTTTGATTTTTAATTTCATATGACCCACATGTTACTAACTACATGTATCATACAAAAGTATCATAACTGGTGATGTGTTTTGGTTGTTGTGATATTGAGTCCTAGCTAATTTCATAGCAGGTTGAAATTAAGGGGAGGTAATACCCGTGTTTACTACTCATTATTTAATATTTTATGCATGAAAGATTTAAAAGGTATTGGGTAAGAAATTGGGTGCTGAATCTTTATGTTGAGAAGTTATTTGGTCCAGTTAAAAAAGATCAAAAACTGAAGCTGTCAAACGGAATTTGAGACCCCCTTTATGTACATAGAATTGTCAATATTTTTAGTTTCAGCTGTTTAGCTTTTTACAGTTTAATATTATTTATAACCAAAATTATTATAACTATAAGCAGAGTTCTAGATGATAATTTTTAAGGGTGGAAGAAATTGTGGTTTACAACCTATTATTTGCAAATTGTCAAAACATTAGATATTTTTTCACCCACATCTTGTACTTAATACGTAATATAATTTATTCCAATAAATCATCATGATTGAAAGAAGAAATTATTGTGAAGCTTTAAATAAACATTTTTGTGACAAACTATATAATAAAATAATGTAAAACAGCTATCATTTCAGGTATTTAAATGGACAGTGGATCTTGATAGCATAAAAACCTATGTTGAAAAGCGCTTCAAAACAGCTTGAAATAAATATCAACTCTACAAGAAAGATGGTTAGAGAGATCTTTAACCAAGGCTTAACTATGAACTAAATCAGGCAAGTTTATTTAAGCCATACAATTTTATAGAAATGAAAATGCACATGAAAGAACACAAGACATCAAACAATATATTTAGTTAAATGTGTTTCATTCATATCTCCAAAAACAGTTGATTATATAGGGAATCACTGAAGCATGACTGGAGCGGCCCCCCCCCCCTTTTTTTTTTAGGTCAGTCAGTGGGCCCTCGTTATAAAAAGTACTGGATCTCCCACTGATTAAACATGTTTGTTAAAATGCTCAACAATGCACTAACCTGGGACGAAAAGAATAAACTGAAAAAATATGGTTCTTTTGGCTATACACACTAGATCGGTACAAGGCACATAAATAAAAACTAACATAGAAAGTAGACAAAAAAATAAATAATGTTTTTATTATGCCCCACCTACAATAGTAGAGGGACATTATGTTTTCTGGTCTGCGTCCGTTCGCTTCAGGTTAAAGTTTATGGTCAAGGTAGTTTTTGATGAAGTTGAAGTCCAATAACTTGAAACTTAGTACACATGTTCCCCATGATATGATCTTTCTAATTTTAATGCCAAATTATAGTTTTGACTCCAGTTTCATGGTCCACTGAACATAGAAAATGATAGTGCGAGTTTCAGGTTAAAGTTTTTGGTCTAGGTAGTTTTTGATGAAATAGAAGTCCAATCAACTTGAAACTTCGTCCACATGTTCCCTATGGTATGATCTTTCTTAATTTAATGCCAAATAGATTTGTTGCCCAATTTCACGGTCCATTGAACATAGAAAAGGAAAGTGCAAGTGGGGTATCCGTGTACTTTGGACACATTCTTGTTATAACTGAAGTATCATTAATACTCACAGACCAATTGATTTTCATGGGGGTGGAGCCAGGGATTTTATATGAAGCTAGATTTTTAAACAAGACAAAATTTTGTTTTTTACATCATGCATATCCTATTTGCCAAAAATAAATCCAGAATATTTTTATTGTAACTGAATATGTAGGTCAGATTATTTGTTTAAACATTACAGATTAGATTTGGGGTTGTCCAAGGATTGAGACTGGAAATGGCAATTGGATCAGATTTTTAAAGTAAGTTTTAATCATCACATAGATTTTTTAATTTCTGAACTCAAATAATGTAAAATGTGAATTTGCGTGGGGTATAATGTTTTTGACCTGTCTGTCCTGTCTGTCCTGTCTGTCAACCTGGTTCTTGTCATTGCAACTCCTCTGAAATCACACAACAGAATTTCATAAAACAAGGTAGTATGTACACAATATTATGTAGTTGTGCATGTTAACAAGAAATTATGATTCAATTTGTTTCTAAGAGTTATGTTATGTGCCCCTCTGAACTAAAAATTTGGCCTATACTGCTGCAACAGTTTCACTACAAGTCCTCTGAAACAGCACAACAGAATTTCATGGATTCTTGAAGTTAATGAGGACAGTATGGCATATCCACAAGAAATGTTTATCAGTTGACTTTTTTCTATCAATACAGCACAATAGATTTCTTTAACAAGTATATGTTATTAGTAGACTGTTTTGTGAAAGTATATTTTTAGTGGATTGACCAGTAAAAGGAATATTTCATAAAAGTATATTGCTTTTATTATTTATTTAAAGGCTGATGTGAGGACTGATTTTATGGTGTTGGAAATAAGAACTGGTGATCTGATACTGCTAACATATTGGTAGATATTCCCAAATTTTTATTAACCGGATTTTTGTGACAAAAATGTCGGTTATTGATTTGGGGATGTACGGCGGGCGGGCGGTTGGTCGGGCGGGCGGCGGGGCGGCAATTAAATGTCCGTGCATTAACTCATGAACCGTTCAACCAAAGCTTTTAAAATTTTAATATGTTGTTACTGACAACTAAATGATGGTCAAGTTCAATAATGGCAATATTGACTTTTACCGTTCAGGAGTTATGGTTCTTGAAAGATTGAAAAATGGAGTTTCCAGTCGTGTCCGTGCATTTACGCATGAACTGTTCTACCTAAGCTTCTCAAATTTTAATATGTTGTTACTGATGACAAAATGGAAGTCAATTTCAATAATGGCGATTTTGACTTTTACCGTTCAGGAGTTATGGTTCTTGAAAGATTGAAAAATGGAGTTTCCAGTCGTGTTCGTGCATTTACGCATGAACTGT
>CM034355.1:29181659-29272622 GCA_019925275.1 Mytilus edulis | reverse complement strand
AAATAACGCGCATTGGTAATAAAATAGGGTGCCGTTTGTTCATGTGATTATTTAATCATCCTTTATATAAAAAGCTACCCGATAATCAAATGTTTAAATATTATGAAAGTGGATTTCAGATTGTAGAAATGTCAATTTTTGTCCGATAAGACAGGCATTATATATCTGCTTAATTTTCTACCAAAGAATATCCAAATGTTGAAATAGTTCAAAGTATGTGATAACAAAAACTTTATAAATCGTGTGAAAATCTGTTGGTTTAATTATATTTTCTTATCCAAAATTTTTGTCAGATTTCAAAACTCCGTAAGTCATTGAAGTTTCCAACTCATGCAGATTTATCAGTTTTTCCAAAGAAAAAAATATATAGTATATCAGTTGTCATCCTGGATCATCCGGATCCTGCGTCTACGTTTTCATTTTAGCGGCGTACACAATTATTGTTGAAGTAGGTAGATAGATACTGCTCAAAAAGGAAGACATAAATATCCGTAATTTTGACTGGTAAGAAAATAGTCCGTTCCTTACAAAACATGTCAACAGTCACTTAAGTGCACTTGCCATCTTTGCAGTCACATATTTGTGAGTTATCGTCCCTAGATATTTCTGCCGGATCTAGAATTTCAATTTAACAGTTATGCCAAATTGTTTCAATTAGCTGGGTTGCTTTGTGTTTAAAAAAAGAAACTTCCTGTGTGCAGATGCTGTTTTTTGAAAATTAGGTGGAATTTCTTCTATATCATTTATTTGCATCAACTGCAAGAGAAACAAAAGGGTGAAGCTGTCCGTGACTTGATTAAGTAAGTCTCCTGCATGGTTAAAACATTAGGAAACTTCTTTCCAAACACATTCTTTATATTATAAAGTGTGCCTTTCTCGGTACATACATACAGCTGCTTCCATCGAAAAATTCGTTCCACGTGTCCTGAAATATTCAATTCTGAATCGAGTGTTTCTTATTTATTTCATTTTTCCTAAATATTGTAAGTACTACATATATCGCTATTCAGTTTAAGTGATTTTATTACTTCTTTATTTTAAAGCTTCTCTCATTACAATTGGTGACAGAAAAAATTATAAAATCAATATTTCAATATCGGTACATTGACAAATATGTTGTTGTCCCCGCAGATAAAACCCCAAAACAACATCGTTTTTGTGTGTAAAACTAATTACATTAACTGCTTGATAAACGAATTAGGTATTGACAATTCACTTTTAAAATCAACATACACCCTCATGACACTTACCAAATAGGAAATCCTGGATAATCATAGGTCTGTTATATGTTCCTTTGGAATTTCAACCAAAGATGAAGAACTGAGTCTTCCATCACTGTATTGGATTCCTAAACTACATAAGTGTCCTTACAAACCAACGGTATATTACTGGGTCTTCCAAGTGCTCCGCGAAACCTCTTTCTAAATTATTAACATCTATTGTACATGTTGTATCAGCAATCAAAGACGGGCTTCAAAGTTATTGTGAAACTGCCTATTCTAGAGGTGGCGTGAATCAGATGTGGATAATTAAAAGTTCCAAAGATTTTTTACAGTACATACAATCTAACTCTCTTTCATCTTGTTATAGTATTAAAACATTTGACTTTTCTACTCTTTACACAAGTATTCAACATTCCAAACTAAAAGACAAATTGAAAGAGTTGGTATTGTTTTGTTTCATAAAAAAAGAATGGCCAACGTAGATCAAGTATCTCGGCTTAGGGAGGGATAAATCCTACTTCGTAAATGATCACTGATTCAAACAAAAATTTCCCTGAAACTGATATTATCAAGATGCTTGATTTCTTGATTGACAACATATTTGTTACGTTCGGAGGACATGTTTTTCAACAGACTGTTTGCATTCCAATGGGAACAAAGTGTGCCCCTCTACTTGCCGATTTGTTTCTTTATTATTATGAGGCTGACTTCATGCAGGAACTTCTTAGGAAGAAATATAAGAAGTTAGCGATATCCTTTAACTCTACTTTCCGCTATATAGATGATGTTCTTTCACTAAATAATTCAAAATTTGGTGGAACGCATCTATCCCATCGAACTAGAGATAAAGGCAATACAGATACAGTTATGTCGGCCTCATATCTTGACTTACATCTAGAAATTGACAATGAAGGTCGGTTGAAACAAAAGAAAATGATTTCAGCTTTCCAATTGTGAACTTTCAATTTCTAAGTAGCAACATTCCAGCTGCATACGGGGTATATATCTCCCAATTGATACAATATTCCCGTGCTTGCATTTCCTATCATGATTTTGTTGATAGAGGGTTGCTACTCACAAGGAAGCTATTAAATTAAGAGTTCCAAGTGGTGAAGTTGAAATCATCCCTTCGTAAATTATACGGACGCCATCACGAGTTGGTTGACCGGTTATGGAATAACCGTTTTATAAATGATATCGGATATGTTCATTACGTCGTAACTACAATCCCCTTCCCTTTCATGAATGTGACCTACCTAGTTAAGACTATTTACTGGATTTGTTTACCCTTCCGGAGCACCTGAGGTCACCCAAGTTTTTGTTGGGGTTCGTGTTGCTTAATCTTTAGCTTTTATGTTGTGTCATATGTACTATAGTTTGTCTTTTTCATTTTTAGCCATGGCGTTGTCAGTTTGTTTTCGATTTACGAGTTTGACTGTCCCTCTTTAAAAGGTACAACTTAGCCATTCATGCATTTAAAACATGTTCCGTTGGTTTTTTTCTATTTTGTGTTTTGTATGACTATATAACTTTGTTTACCTTTTGATAAATAAATTAAAATGCACACAAAAGTAACACGAATATTTTTTGAAAAACTATAATGTAAATCCGTGATCAACTTGATATCTATTTTAGTCGGCGACACGCGTTTCCATGAAACTCTAGTAAACCTGGAAAATTCTGCACTTTAAAAAAATGAAGAATGTAACCTAAAGAATAAGCATGCGTTTGTGGAATTATTGTGTACAAGGTTCCAATCCTTCAAGTCTGTCTTCTGCAGATCTCCCAAGCCCGGGCATTGTGAGCATCATTGTGTCTTTTACAAGTTAGCCCATCACCGTACACTACACATGCGTTTAATTTTGCGTTAGATATCGGGAGATATGTGTGCAATTTCTCTAATATTGCGATTGTTCCACGGTGGAAGATGTATTTCTTGAATTATTCCCTAGTTTATCTAAAAAGAAACGACTCTAATTTGTATCTTTAATCATGATTTCCAGGCGTACAGAAAAATCATTGGACTTGGCAGTAGGCTTGAAAAGGTGTTTTGGAAGAAAAATCATTACATGAACTTTTTAAATACATTTTGTTTTCTTCAAAGAAAGATGAATAAGTATATATTTTTTCATCATATCCAAATCTGACTAAATGTGACTTTTTTCCATGACTGCTGTATGTTGATGGGTAAAAGGTTTAGGACAATGGGACTTAAGGTGGCTCGGCCCTTTAACAGTGCGCATATTTTAACGCATGTTTCTTACGACGAGTGCCTTGGGAACGGTCGCTTTTAGGGGTCTTCTCAAAAATAGCTTTGACGACCTTGGAACGCGGGCGTGTATGAAAGCACCCTGGACGATGTAAACAAATGTCGAAATGATGCAAAACGGTTCTTCAAAACGGGAAATATGTTCGATCAGAAATTCAGAGAGCTTTCTTCATTTTTCGCATAAAAGTTAAAAAGGACAGAAATATACATGAATATAACATTAAAAAAAAAAGAATATATAAATACTGACAAAGTCACATGTATGACGTCGACGGTATTTGGTGCCGCTTCGCAAAGCCCAAAACGCATTCTCATCTTACACGGTCGACTCTTGGGTCCGTTCGTACCATATTTTAAATTCACTTAAATACCGGTTGAATTAAATGATGTCTTGGAGATTTATTTTTGAAAATGTTTTGCCAATGACGCAATGATTAACTGTAAACAAATGACAGCGATGTAAACAACTTCATGTCATCGTACAGCTTTCAAAAACAGGTAAACTTGTCAAAAGTAACCGGGACTGGCCTAGTATTCCGACCTTATGATATATCGGTCTATGATATAATTCCTCAATACTGCATGCTTTGCGGAAAACCGCCAAATTTTTGGTTTCACCATGTCGGGATTTTGCTAGGACATACACCCGTAGCGTGCCGGACAGTCTCAAACATTACTAAAGACTTTATATATAAAAAAAATCTATACTACTAGGTTCAGGGAAAGTTTGGATTGTAATTTAAAAACTACGCCCAGTACACAGGAACGCTATATTAGCCGGGGATGTTGGCAAACTTTAACTTCTATCTTAGTTTTTGACATGCTTTTTTAAAAGGTAAGCTAATAAGGAAAGTTCTTGATTAAAAAAATATAGTTGAGTGATGTCATTGCGGCAAAAAATGTGAATGACAATTTTGTTTGTGAACACTGATTTGATCTTACCGTGGCAAAGAAATGCATAATGATAAAAGGAGATAATGGTTTTTTTTTATTTATAATATTGAATTTTGTGGATAGTTGTTTCATTGGCAATCATACCACATCTGCTTATTTTCATATCGTGTGGTTAACATAGAAATACTAGTGACTAATCTGACAGATGATCCCTTGATTATACAGGGTGTTCAAACAGCTGGATATATACATACGAAGCCTCATAGGGTAAAAAGCGGGAATTTTGCCTATACATGCACCAAGCATAATTGTCCATTCATTTTCTTATGGCAGTCCATATATCTAGCTTTTCTTACTTTGCATAACTTTCATAATTGATACTTATCTGCATGTTCTCATCCGTATTATGCTTGAAATATTTGCCAGTGATCATTCAGTATGCAAATTAAATTTTCATTATGTGCAATCATATAAAAAAACGTAGTTTCTGGGACTTTTATTTGTTTGACTATGTGGTATATATCAGTTTATAGTAATTGTTGAAGTCCGTACGGAGACATAATGTTTATCTTCTCTGTAAATTGGTCTCTGGTGAAGAGTTACCTCATAAACAATGATACCCCATCTTCCTATTTTTATACCCTATGCAACGAAGTCCGTCCGTCCGTCCATCAGCCAGTCTATCTGTCCTGTTTCTTGTCATCACAACTTCTCTCAAACCGACCAACAAAATTTAATGAAACCTTTTTAGATAAGGACATACTATGCAGATGTGCATATCGACAGGAAATTAAGAGTCAAATTTGTTCTAGGAGTTATTCCCCTTTGAACTTATTTGCTTCAATATACTACTGCATGTTTGTCCTTGAAACTCCTCTCAAACCGCACAATAGAATTTTATGAAACCTTTTCAGATGAGGACATACTAATTTGATATACACATTTTTTTTCTAGGAGTAAGGCCCCTTTGAACTTATTTGCTTCAATATACTACTGCAACAGTTTGTCATTGCAACTCCTCTTAAACCGCACAACAGAATTTCATGAAACCTTTTTAGATAATAAGGACATACTATGTAGATGTGCATATCAACAGAAAATTATCGTGATTCAATTTTTTTTTCTTGCTGTATACCATTTTTTTTCTTAGTCATTTTATTTCTCCAGTGGCAATGTGGGGACTGACTGCCAAAGCGGGGCCGGCTTCAGTTATGCACAATATAACCAACCAATGAGCATGCACCCTATGTCGGACTCTGTAACAATCACCCCATCAACCAAATATTTTGAAACATATTTAGAATTCAATAAACAGACAAGTCCATGAAAATGAGGTTAAGTTCAGATAAACCCTGCAAGACAGACATATTTGTTTTTCATTCATTATTTACATAAATCACCCATTAGTTTTCTCATTTGAAGTTTTTTAAATTGTTCATTTGTCATTTCGAAGCATTTAAAAACAACTATGCAGAACAGGTTTTACTCATTGTTGAAGTCCATATGGTGACCTACATGTATAGTTATTTCTGTGTTATTTGGTCTCTTAGCTTGTGTCTCATTTACAATCATATCACATCCTCTTATTTGATATTTTAATTTGTTATAATACATTTAATAATCATTTCATACACCAAATATACATGAAGATGACCTATTTATTTCACAATATAGCATATTAAAAGAGGACTTACTGTCGACCAATGAACCATACAAGTGATTATGTGGTCAATGACAATTGCTAGACAGAATTGTAAATTATTGCACGCAATAGTTTATCTACTACATGTACCTTTTAGTATTTATTATTTTTGAGTATATGTCCGACATGTTGACGACGGACAGTCAATGGTATACCATAATATGTCCCGAAAACGGGCGTAAAAAAAAAGCCTCAACTAAATCAAATTTTTGAAACGGGATTGATTTTATTCCTCTAATATCTATGAGATCAAATTTATAAAAAAATTATTAATATAATTAATTTCAATGTACTAGTATACATGTACGAATTGTTGCCATTTATACATCATGTACATCTACAATCATTTGCTGATCAGCTCTATATTTTCATTATTTTTATTCTCCTTCCCTGTTTTTTTTTTATAAGACTCATATATATGATCTGTATTCATCATTGGGACAGGTAGCAATATATATAGGTGAAGTGGGTCCTTTTGATTGGATTTTTTTTAAAGGATTTTGAGAGCACTAAAGCATATACATGTAGTTCCAATTAGTTCCAATTTTTAGTTGATCTTAGCTCCTTAAGTGGATTGTGGCAACACATATTGCATATATACATGTAGAATGTTGTTCTTAAGTTTCAGCACTTTACGCATAGTTTCCGGTTGCAAGACTAGAATATGATACTGGCTTCTCATGAAATTCTGTCAGAACTTTGCCAATAGTTTCCAAGTAAAGTTGAACATTCCAAGATCACTCCTTCCATTTGCAATGTACATGTACAAATGTACTTGCAGCCTGAAATTAAATATCAGAGTAATTCTGTCAGAAAATCAACAATTATTGACATTCAAAAGCATATAGATGTAGACTAGTTCATAATGGGTAATGTGTCCATGGGACACAGATGAGCAACCGCTTGCATATAAAGAATGAAAGAGTGACACCACCCAAATTTGTACTTGATCTGAGTGTTGTTGTAGTAAGCATTGCATACAAGTTTCAGAACATTTGGATGAAGCAAACTTGTGTTAAAAAAAGGAACACAAATTCAGTATTTTTTTTATTTTGTAAAGGGGCATATCTCTAGAACAGTAAAGCGACCCCACCAAAAATTCAAACTTCATGTTTGTTTGTTTGTAGTATCATATATATGCATTGTGTATTAGTTTCATAACATTGGTAGAGGCAAACTGAAGTTGGAGAACAGAAACCAAATTTGGGAGGTACATGCAAGTTTGATAAGACTGACAATGCAAGGGTAACCTTAAAAGAAGTAGAATGGTATAAATAATTATGTGTTTATTTGATAATAGGTTCGTTTTCATGTGTTTTTGTTTTCCCTTGAGAACACATAAAATATTTTTTTATAATTTAATTTGGTTGAATATATATGGAACTTCTGAACAGAAAATAATGAAAATGAGACTTAAAAAAAAATATAACCAAAAAATAAACCTGTGATAATACTGCTTCTATTGGTACCAGGATGCTAAAAATCAATCCAAAATATATTTTTTGAAAACATCTAGTTTTAAATACAATATACATGAACAGCTAAAAATCTCAAGTGACAAATACTTATGGCCACACTCTGTACATGTTTAACCCTGATACTTCTATTACTAGACCTTAAGACATTTTTGTATACCTAACAGAATTTAGGGGGGGGGGGGGGGGGTGTTTAATGGTAAACAAATTGTGATTGATAAAGACGAATCCATCAATAAGGTGTAGGGTTTATCATTTACAAATTAGGCCAATTATTTCATATTCTCAAGAAAATAAACAAATCAATCAAACCCCTTGAGGACCTTAATTGAGGGGTGGACAGGGGTAAGGAGACAGGGGAATGAGGGATCAGAGAAAAGGGGGTATCTTGGAAATATATTTTGTCATTTTTATTTTGTCTTGGAGCAAGGAGATGGAAGTATTGAAGTAAAAAAAAGGGGGGATTTTAGGGTAGAAAGGGAAGGGAAATATAGTTAGGGCTAAGCCTAAGGAGTAGAAACTGTTCCGAGGGAAGTTATGGGGTACCCCACATACATATGACCTAGACTTGGCTACGAAATTAGATATTACAAATGATGATTAAAAAAGACTAATTCATTGACACTAACGGTAGCGTAATAATGACAGTTGTAGTGCTTCATAGTTAGATGTCATCCCTTCCTCTTCGGCCGTTTGCACACGGATATTTTTCAAAACTGGCCAGACATGTTTACAACTTGTCTGTAAAGGGTAAAATAAACACATAAATAAGATACCAGCTATAACGATCTTATAACATTAAACATGGAACAGAAATTGAGCCGGTGAAAGGTTTCAGCCGCAGTGATTTTCAATAGTAGCGAGTATTTTGAGACAACCCCCAAGTTTGTATTTTTCGTTATACTGATAACATTTGGCTGCCTAATATATCGAAATCTATGTTTTCTTATGTAATATTTCTACCTTCATCGTTGTATATTCGCCACAATGTCTGTTATGCTTGCACATGGTCGTATTCATCAATATAGTATGCTGCTCGGCAATGGCGACCTTGAAATTCCTCTGGTCCGATAATGGCGCCAAATTAGAGGGAAGCAACTCGCGCCAGACAAACTTACCGTATTTCACCAAAATAATCAAAATTTCGCTTTTTGATAACAAACAGTAATACGATAACCACATTTATATTCAGTCATCGTTCATTGATATAATTACAAACATTATTTTATTAAAGCCATCAATAAAGAATTCACAATTAAGTAATTAATGGAGTCCATTGAAATCAGACCTTATGGGGTAGAGGGGTTAAACAAAAGCTCGTAACTTTTTTAAAAGCCTGGTGACCCCCATTTTATTTTACCTCAAAATGTTCGAAAAGTTCATAGCTTTGACATATCTGTTTTTAAAAAAAATCTACCGGGGAAATTTTACGAAAAATCGATTAAACCAATATTTTTTGCCTTAAACTGAAATTAGAAAATGCAAAATTTAGACATTAATCTGAAAATAAAAGGATTTTAAAGTCAAAAACAACCAAGGCAAAGGCTTACATTTCAAATTCTAATGCTTTTCACATAAAAATCATACTGACTTGGTTTTAAAAGTCTTTGAATTTGATGTAACCGTTATTGTTGAAAGGGTGGGCATGTTTGGAAATAGGGTCAAAATCGCACATTTCGCTTCAATTTGAGGGGAAAACGAGCCTGGTGACCCCCTTTTTTCTTTGCATTTTTGGATTCAGCATAAAAAGATCTACAAAATATGTGAAAACAAGAATGTGTCCTCAGTACACGAATGCCCCACTCGCACTATCATTTTCTATGTTCAGTGGACCGTGAAATTGGGGTAAAATCTCTAATTTGGCATTAAAATTAGAAAGATCATATCATAGGGAACATGTGTACCAAGTTTGAAGTCGATTGGACTTCAACTTCATCAAAAACTACCTCGACCAAAAACTTCAACCTGAAGCGGGACAGACGGACGAACGAACGAACGAACGCACAGACCAGAAAACATAATGCCCCTCTACTATCGTAGGTGGGGCATAATAAAAAAATTCTACCGGGGTCCTTATTGGGGTGAGCCACCTTAAAAGCTTGAAGATATTCTGCATCAATAGACTCCACCTCAAAACCCTCAAATATCAGTCGTTGTTTCAAATCTATAATATATCCATCAGATTGTAAGAGCTCCTCAGTGGTATTGTCGATACCCGAATAAAGTCATCAGTAGGTAGATTGGTAGCTTCAATCCTATTCACAGCAGCGTATGCGAGAGCTCACATATAATACTTATTTTGATGATCTGTGGTTTGTTGTCTAACTGTCAAGTGCTTACCAAAATTGCCCCAACAGAACGTGTAGCTAGGATGTTGTTTTTCATTGCGGAACCGACTTTTCGTTTGTTTAGATTGTGCAATATTTGTTTTATATAAATCTTGAAATTTATACAATTAAACTTATTGGTTTAGTTATTCTCATTGCATGCAAGTCGATTAGTGTGGCTTCTCATACATGTACATAAATATTCTAGTACTCAAAGTAAAGTAAATTTTATTTAATGTTTTCGGTGTATAATGATTGATTTAATTTCCAATCAATCATGTGCAGCTCATTTTAACCTTTAACTTGAATAGACCTTATCGCTACATGGGAATTTGCGACACATGAATTAATGACGTCATACTACAATCGACTTAATAACTTTGTGGCGTCAGTTGGATGGGTGCCACTAATCTACTTGAGAAAACAAACTGGTTCTGTATCTTGACATGAAGTGACAAACAACTTCCTAACTTGTAGCTTAATTTCCATAACTCATGAAACTACTACCAGATAATTAAATTGTATGCCTGCATTTTTTTGTTGTAAAAAAATAAGATTTTGAAATTATTTTGTTTTGTTTTTGGTTTTTTTTTGTAAGGGCTTTTCGTGTCTTTGGATGGGTAATGAATTAATTTCCCTGCTTCAATATAAGGATTTGCAATAATGTAACATACATTCAGATCCCGCATTCCCCTACAAAACAATACTTATATTATAATAATAAAATATGTTACACTGCAGCACAAGACCAATATGCTCTTTTTACAAACAATAAGCAACCAACTTGTCTTTCGTCCTTTCTTTCGTGAGGCTCATTATAAGATATTGTTGTAAATAATCTATTTTCAAGCTCTTAAATTCTTCCAACGATGTAATTTGGTCACCATGATCAATAGTAAAGTATAATAAATGAGTGAAAATAGAAAAACAAGCCGACAGCACGCTTATATTGACAAAAGCAGACGATAAACTTAAGCGTTCCTAAACAAAACATTTACAATGTTCGCTAACAATACCGATTGCTGCACCGGGTTTAGTTTTGCGGGACCATCCTTCCAGCAAAGTGTCTTCGCTGGTTTTTCTCCAGCTTTTTCTGTCTCGCACTCTTTTCCAACCCTTTCCGTTTGACGACTAATTGAGTTTCTGTCTCTTCCTCCTAAATCGTATTTTAAAAAAGAGGGACAAAAGATACCAGAGTGACAGTCAAACTCACAAATCGAAAATAAATCGACAACGCCATGGCTAAAAATGAAACGGACAGACAATAGTACACATGACATAACATAGAAACTAAAGAATAAGCAAAACTAGGGGTGATCTCAGGTGTTCCAGAAGGGTAAGCAGATCCTGCTCCACACGTGGCACCCGTCGTGTTGCTCATGTAATAACAAATCCGGTAAATAGTCTTCAATTCGGAAGGTCAAATTCATTAAAGGGAAGGGGATTGTAGCTTCAACGTAATGAACATATCCGAGTAATATCTGTGAAATGGTTATTCCATAACGGTCAACCAACTCGTGATGGCGTCTGTAAAATTTTCGAAGGGATCATTTCCATATCACCATTTGGAACTCTTGAGTTAATAGCTTCCTTGTGAGCAGCAACCCTCTATCAAGAAATTCATGATAGGAAATACAAACACGGGAATATCGTACCAATTGGGAGATATATACCCCGTACACAGGTGCTACTGAAATTTTTCTACTAACCCCAAGGGTGACTGAGGAAACGAAATACGGTCACTTGGTCTTCTTCTGACCGGCAGTAAAACGCTTGCCAAAAAGGGGCGTTTGGCTGTGCGGGATGTATCAAGTTCGCAGTCACGTCCGATAAGCATGGGTACCTTAAATACGATGCCTCATTTAAAGAGAGTGCCACGCTCTTTGCACGTTAAAAACCCTTACAAGAACTCTTTGATGGGTCTGTAGGTGGCCTGTTGCAAGGTAAAATTTCTGTCCCGATCCAATATCCCCTCATTTTCCAGTGGCAGTCCAAATTTCCAAGACCATCATCCCAAATGGCCTCTATTATGACAAGACCTGCCTATTGTATTTATTGTTAACTTGTTCTCGTCCTGAACATGGATGAAATATTTGCCACTGTACGTTAAGCAACCATCAATCAATCAAACAGTTTGTTGAAAAACTCGTACTCCGAACGTTACAAATATGTTGTCAATCAAGCATCTTGATAATGTCAGTTTCAGAGAATTTTTTGTTTGAATGAGAGTGATCCTTTACAAAGTGGGATGTATCCATCCTTAAGACAAGATACTTGTATCTACGTTTGCCATTATTTTTTATGAAACAAAGCAATACCAACCAAGAAGTTTCGTGGATCACTTGGAAGACCCAGCAATATACCGTTGTTTGTGAGGACACTTATGTAGGTTAGGTATCCAATACAGTGACGGAAGATCCGGTTCTTCATCTTTGGTTGAAATTGCAAAGGAACACAGAACAGACCTTTGATTATCCAGAATTTCCTTCTTCGTAAATGTCGTGAGGGTATAGGTTAGAATTTTCCAAGTGAATTGTCAATACCTAATTCGTTTATCAAGCAAATGATGTAATGAGTTTTACATACAAAAACGATGTTGTTTGGGGCTTTATCTGAGGGGGACAACAACATATATTGTCAAGAAGGTAGGATAAGTGTTTTGCAACATTTGGGTCTTTACAGATTGACGTAGCATGGGCATTGATAGACCCATTCAGTTTCTTAATTCTGATTTGTACCAACGACCTCACAGCCTTATTCCATTCGGAAAAAGTGTCTACGTCTTTGTATGAAGTTGTATTTCCAATTGATGGATTTAGGCTCACGATAATACGGACCTTTCGATAACACATTTCGCAGGGAAGTGTTATGGACAATGTTGATGTCACCGGTAATAATGTGGCCAGCCTGATTATATATGAATTGGAAACTAGCACTAGTGCAACCTTAAATTCTGCAATTTATTCTTCAAGAAGCGTCAATATTCGTGTATTGTTGCACGAAAAGTCCGATGCATTTTACCGTCATAGTTAATACAAGGATGTCTCAATTTGTGAAGTCCGAAATTAAATTTTTTAAACCACCTGTTGAACATGTTTTTAGAAAGAGTAACTTTTGTTTTAAGGAATTAACTTCCATCCCTCAACATGTTTTAGAAAGAGTAACTATTGTTTTAAGGAATAAGCTTCCATCCACTCTCTTGAACAGTTGAAGTGTTGTCGTTTTCGTCAATTTGCAAAGCAGCAGTAGAAAAAGGTTGACCGCCAATCAAAATCGATTTTACAATTGGCAACCATTTACGGTTTTATTTAAAATTATCGAATTTACGACTCGTGTTTTAATTCACTTGGTCGAGGTTAACTATCATTGTCGAAACAATTCAGCTTATCGACTGTTAATGCATTAATTATCAAAGAAGTATCTATCATTGTCTGCGCGCGAGTCACATTAATTTGACCATCTATGATGGTCGACCATAAAGTATACTTTACACCGTACATCTATAATGGTCGACCGATAATCTATCATTATCCCGATAAATTGTGATTATCTATTAATATGCTTCCCGCGTTCCATAGCCATAAACAGCCGTTAGGTATTCATGACATTCTCACGAAACTTTATTCATTACCCCTTTCAAAACTTCAATCTCGGTTAAATTTATGTTTGGAAATCACTGTTACAAACCCTCATTCAAATCAATACAAACTTACAGCTATCTTTTCGGATATTGCGAGTTATTAATAGAGACATTATGCAGAGTATTTGATGTATAATGACGATGACCATGACTGCGTCTATGTCGAGGAGTAGAGAAAATATTCATCACATTCACCGAGCTACACAGATTGACTAGATACCTATACCTATACCATCAGTTATGTCATTGATACCATATCATATCGCAGTTCCCAATTGTCTAATCCAGTAGTCCTCTTTTTTGTCTACGGAGAGGCGTTGCAAGATGAGGATTGTTAGTGCTGTGGTATATTTTTTCGATAATGCGAACTGTCATAGAAACGATGGGATGATCAGGCTGATTCAATTGCTGGTAAAGAATGTCCTTAGCATTGAGGTTAATGTATGATCTATGACCGCACTCACGTTAGTATAGCCTTCCTTTTTTTTCACCGACGGATACCAATCCGCAGAGGTTACACTCTTTTCCGTAGACGATATTTATCGATTTACAATTCAGATCATCGTAACTTCTGGTAAAATATGACTTCTTAGTGAATTCACCATCTGTTATCAAAATTTCACAAGTTTTGCACTCTTTCGTCTTACATTTCGAAATTGTTCAGAGTCGTCAAAATCCAAAATGTCTTTAAGGAGAACTTAAACCTTTGTTTGGTAGCCTGTTTCTTTTCTGTGTTAATGTTTTCTATTTTCGAAGAAAACCATGTACAATATTTTTCTACAGTCAGAGCAAAATTATCCGAATTTGCCTAACGACAAACATATAACCCCTTACTGACGTAGTTTTCTGAGGGTGTGGATGGTGTTTTTTCTGATTCTGCTTAAACTAGTTGCCACTGAATGCTAAGGCAATAATCAATCCGTTGATATTTATACTAAAAGCATGACTGATGACATCTACCAAACGAAGCCAAGAAAATAAGGAGAAAACAAGTTTCTGTGTGTGTTACATTTTAATGTTGTGTTTCTGTTGTGTAGTAGTTCTCTTAAATTTAATGCGTTTCCCTCAGTTTTAGTTTGTAAACGGGATTTGGTTTTTTTCTCAATTGATTTATGAATTGCGTTGTTTTGTTCCGTACTGCTCTTCAACTTCGTACTTTATTTGGCCCTTTTAACTTTTTAGATTCAATCGTCACTGATGAGTCTTTTGTAGACGAAACACGCGTCTGGCGTATATACATAATTTAGTCCTGGTATCTATGATGAGTTGATATACTACTGTTTATTTGTCCAAAATCGCATCGTTTTAACATTATAGCCGGAAGTCGTTTGGGAAATCAAAATGTCGTGTCAAATTCAGTTGGTTACCTATTTTTATCCGACAAATTTGCTCAAAATTGAGTCGCATTTGTTTTTTTTAAAACATCGTTTTTCATTGTAATATTAATGAAACGGGCACGCAATATTCGTGTTAGCTTTGTTTTAAAACTTGAATTCGCTTTTAGATTGAAAAAAACTTAGTGTGAACCTTATGTGAAAGCATTGCATCTAGACGCATCTGGCATCTAAGTAATGAGGAGAGATATTTAATTCTCCCTTATGAAAAAAAAAGATTGATTTAATGATTTTCTAATAAAAAGCATCGAAGTACTGTATCAGTGTCATCGTAAGTAAAGTGTTGGTTCACTATTGAAATAATCAGGTTATATCCCAGAACTAATAAGAACTCTTAATAACTCATACAAGATTTGGTTTGAAAATGAATGATATAACAGACATCTAGCTAATTTTATAATGTGTTTTCTAAGACATGATTGCAATAAGCTTCCTGTTGCAAATGGAGAGCAGTAGGTAAATCTCCTGTGATAAGTTAAATGATACAGACAGCTTAATCTTGCAATCTTTTGTTATATATATTTACTGTTAACATGTAAGTTAACACTTTATGGACATTTTTTTATGCCCCACCTACGATAGTAGAGGGGCATTATGTTTTCTGGTCTGTGCGTCCGTCTGTCCGTTCGTTCATCCGTCCGTCCCGCTTCAGGTTAAAGTTTTTGGTCAAGGTAGTGTTTGATGAAGTTGAAGTCCAATCGACTTCAAACTTAGTATACATGTTCCCTATGATATGATCTTTTTAATTTTAATGCTAAATTAGAGGGTTTACCCCAATTTCACGGTCCACTGAACATAGAAAATGATAGTGCGAGTGGGGCATTCGTGTACTGGGGACACATTCTTGTTTATGTCAACTTCTATTTGACCTGTAGCGGAAACTAGAATTGCAGATGATGCAAACATAAGCCTTGCCAGTGTGTACTGCGTGATACTGCTCGTCAATGTCGGGGGGGGGGGGGGGGGTTGCAGGAAAATGACAGGTCTCACATTTAAAACTTATGTTGTCGTGCTTTGGAGTAATGTAATGTGGTTGGTGAAAAATGAATTGTTGAAATATTACTTTGAGCGATTTGGAAATTTGTACGGTTTGCCCTGAAATAAAAGAAGGATCTCGATCTGAAAAATAAATAAGGAAAAGTGTAGCTTACAGACAGACGCAATAATTGAAAAGAATTTAATTGTGTAAATTTCCTCATTTTTTAAATAGATGCCCATCATCACATATTATATCGTATAAACTTGTTTGGATTCTGTTACGTCACGATTGTATTTTGTAACGATAAATTCAAATACTCCCTATATCGGTCGGAAAGCAAGCACTAGAAACGACCGTTGTTGCTACTTTCTTAAGACAACACAGTGACTGATATTACAGGCCGCCATTCTGGAAATGCGTTATTTTCGCGGCAATTTGGAAAATATTCTTTTTTCTGTTTCTTACAGCTAATTGGAGTCAGACATATATGTGTCTTTCCATCTTTTTTTAAAGCATGTGTGTTATAATCAAAGAAAACGGTACCAAATTGGCCGTCCTTTAATTGGAGCACCTGAGATCACCCCTAGTTTTTGGTGGGGTTCGCGTTGTCAGTTTAATTTCGATTTATGAGTTCGACTGTCCCTCTGGTATCTTTCGTCCCTCTGTTTTTTAACTAATGTAGAAAATTAAGCGTAATTGTAAGTTTTCTTCTTTTTTCCACAGATGTATAATCTTTAAAAAATTAAATACTAAAGCTTCAAATACAGTGAATGAAAGGAGTTATGGTTTATTCAACAAGGCATCAATCACACGACAAAAATAACCAATAAGAAATGTATAGCATAATAGGAAGAACTATTACTGTAACAGTATTAGTTCCTGACGAAATATAATATGTAATTTTAATATGACTTGCTTCTTTCGCTTTGTAAACAACACTGATAAAATTCTCGATATATCTATACTTAGCGCAGATTCAGAGATATATATATTAATGGTTGTTACAATATACTTCCCACGTAAATCTACATGTATTGGAACCTATTTGCAGACCCTTTGCCGATTTTATTGATTTAAAAAAAGACAAAACAACTGTTATTCTTATTCTGATGCATAATAAAAAGCAGTAATGCACAGGAGCTCGGAGAAATCAACAAAATAAATAAAAAATGAAATTCCGCGAAAGTCTAATAATTTTTTTGGTGCATTTAAGTCAGATTTCAAAACATGACGTTAAAGTTACGTGAAACATCGCAATTCGTATGATATTGAATTAAAACTGATTTTTGAGTAAGGTTTTGTTTTATTTTCTATTTTATTGCATTAGTTGCATATTTACCAATTTCTGCAATTCTACATGGTGGCCCCTTAGTTACGAATTGTCAACTTTGGATTTGACGAAAGCTTACGAGAAAATCATGCAAATTAAAAATGGCAAGTGTATTGTTTGAGAATTAGAAGAATTAAATAATTTTTTTCTAGCGGTAATTCACGAAATAACCCATGCAAGCTACGGATTTATTAAGATATTTGAGCTTTACCTAACAGGGAGTAAAAAAGACCAGCCAGACACACACCAAACCAACCCTCGCTTCAGTATTTTAATGACCGTATTTGTCCTATTAAAATAGAAATAATTCATGGAAGCCATAGATTATTTTCAACAACCTATAGCTTCCATGAATTATTTCTTAATTCAACAGAATCTGATAAATGACCGGTATCAAAAGAAAAAATAAATGTTAACAAATGACCATCATACAGGCTTCAACAATAGAAATATGTCAAGTTGCCTGCATTTTATTCATTATGAATTTTGTTTGAGATGAATGGGAACCCGAACAATCGTTATATGAGGCGTTAGATATAATGATGTAACGCTGTCGCTGCTTTTATCTGTATACGCATGTTCACTGCCATAAAACCTCAAGGCAATCTTATCTTGTTGCTCCACTAAAAGGGCTGTAGCCTTGTTTGTCCCACGCTCCAGATTCCCTCTCATTAAATTTGAAAAGTACTCAATGGTCTCTTCCAAGTATATACCTCTGCCTTAACTCCTCATCAGAAAATTCCCTTTGAAGAGGGCCCAAACTGCGAAAATGTCGCTTTTATCTTACCATAGGTGGTTGAAACAAATCATTGACAGTCATATTAGATTAAAATTTCAATGAGGTCGATTAATATAACAACATTTTGACAAAATTAAAAGACATGTTGAACAACACGATAAGGGACTAATTAAATTTATTACAGTGATTAGTAAAATTTAGCGACTCGTTTAATTTAAGGACACGTTGAACAACAGACCACAGATCTAATTTACATAATATTTTATGTTTATTGCTTTTATAGTATCAGAATTGCGAGACATAGAACAGATTTGTTATTTCTCAATTTTTAACAAATTTGTCGGATAAAAATAGGTAACCAACTAAATTTGACACGACATTTTGATTTCCTTAACGACTTTCGGCTATAATGTTTAAACGGTGCGATTTTGGACAAATAAACAGTAGTATACCGCTGTTCGCAATTCATAAATCAATTGAGAAAAAACACAAAATCCCGTTTATAAACAAAAAGTGAAGGAAACACATCAAATTAAAGAAGAGAACTACGTCACAACAAAAACACAACACTTAAATGTAACGCACAGAGAAACGAACTATAATATATAACAATGGCCATTTTCCTGACTTGGTGCTGGACATTTTAAGAAAAATATGGTGGGGTGAACCTGGTTTTGTGGCTAGCCAAACCTCCTGCTTTTATAGCAATGTTAAATATAGCACTAAAATGACGACATTACATGGCAGAACCACAATACAAATAAATGGAAGAACATACAGGACAGAGAAACACACTAATAAACAAAAACGACAATGCAACTCTCACTGAAACAAACTATACGAAAACAAAAACATCATTACTGGTAAAATGTCTGACGAAAGACAAATCGTATTGAGATTTGCTACTCAGTTTCAAAATAAATAGCTTTCGTTACACTGGTATATGTATGGATATTGGATTAATAACAGAACCAGAAAAGCAAAAAATATATATATATAGGTCAATGTGCTTGTTTTCGAGATCTAAAAGAGGGACGAAAGATACCAAAGGGACAGTCAAACTCATAAATCTAAAACAAACTGACAACGCCATGGCTAAAAATGAAAAAGACAAACAAACAACAGCACACACGACACAACATAGAAAACTAAAGAATAAACAACACGAACCCCACCAAAAAACTAGGGGTGATCTCAGGTGCTCCGGAAGGGTAAGCAGATCCTGCTCCACATGCGGCACCCGTCGTGTTGCTTATGTGATAACAAATCCGGTAAATAGTCTAATTCGGTAGATCACATTCAGGAAAGGGAAGGGGATTGTAGTTACGACGTAAGGAACATATCCGATATCATTTGTGATACGGTTATTCCATAACGGTCAACCAACTCGTGATGGCGTCCGTAAAATTTACGAAGGGATGATTTCAACTTCACCATTTGGAACTCTTGGTTTAATAGCTTCCTTGTGAGCAGCAACCCTCTATCAAGAAAATCATGATAGGAAATGCAAGCACGGGAATATCGTATCAATTGGGAGATATATCTAAGTTATACTCAACCAGCATATGGCTGTAAATCATTGTTTGTCGATTGCTGCTGTGCATAATATTTGTTTTCCGTTTATTATTTTGCACACATAAAATAAGGTATTTGGTTTTCTCGTTGGAGTTGTTTTATATTTGTCATTTTCGGTAGGTTTATAGCTTTCAATCCGATTTCGTTTATTTCATTGTCGTATGGTGATTTATGGTTGTTCTTCAACATTTAGTCTTAGTTGGAAAGTTGTCTCCTTGGCAAATATTATTTTGGTACAGTTAGCATCGACTGATCTTATAAAAGTCAAACTATCTAAAAAAAACATCTACTTATGCTTTTGTAATAGAATAACTCGGATCATTACGTAGGGGAAATATTGGAACTAAGAATTTCAAGACGGAGATGCGCCTCCAAAAAAACAGACCCGGTACGTTCCTGCAACTCTACATTTGACTAACAGCTCTTTCCTTGACAAAGATTCCATTGTTAATGATATCTATCCTGAAGCACGGCTATATAAACTTTTAAGCATGTTTTAAAGTAATCGTGGTTTTAATTCCCGCACCAATACCTTATATTACTGACTTTACCCTCGAAACTCATTTTAATATACATAATATAATTAATCATAAGCTTAATATTTATAATCTAATGAAATATTGCATGACTTAACTGATATTTAAAAACTATTCATGTAATATTGTTCACAACATATAGTGCAATGTTGTGCTATATCCTAATAACTTACAAACGTTATTGATATAATTTTAAACAAATGGGATTAAATTCATGCTTTCTAGTAAAATCGCCTTTGAAATATAGCCTGTTGGAAAAGAGGGACACACTATGGTTGCATCAATGCAGTTGGTTTTATAAGGATATACGAAAGAAATGTTCTCTTAGGTTCGAAATAAAAGAATGTATTATAGTAAGTGGTCTGAAATACTTCTGAAAATAATTTTGTTTTAATGATTACAAAGCAAAAAATGACGAGGATATATATATATATATCTGTTGTAGAGTTGTCACCGACTCAGACGTACTTATAAATATAATTATTTCTGTGTGACTGTATATTACATTAATTTGTAGGATCCTTTACTATAGATAATTTAGCTGATCTGTAACAATAACATCTTCATGTCTTATATATCATGTACTGTAGTACGCCGCTAGATTAAAACTGACGTGGAAAGGTAACACACGGCCAGCGAAAGCTCTTTTTTTGAGAGCCCAGGTGGTCGTGTGGTCTAGCGGGACGGCTGCAGTGCAGGCGATTTGGTGTCACGATATCACAGTAGCATGGGTTCGAATCCCGGCGAGGGAAGAACCAAAAATTTGCGAAAGCAAATTTACAGATCTAACATGGTTGGGTTGATGTTTAGACGAGTTGTATATATATATATATATATATATATACTATTTAATTAGTTCAATTGGACAAATGCTTGAAAATTTGACAGTCAGTCAGAATATCCGTTCTTTAATTCAAAATTGACCGCATTTATTAATAATGAACATTTATTAAATTATAAGCCTGGTACCTTTGATAACTATTTACAATACGTTATACTGAATGACAACAGATGTAAACTGGATCTCGTAAGGACTAAATTCACCTATTTAAATATTCATTTCTAATAACATCTGTATTAAAAGTGTGTCTCTTTCACTATTTGATTGAGAGTCAAAGACGCAAATATAAAAGGTATCCTTGAGCAATCTGTAGTCAACATAAACTTTACCAAAGATGTTACAGTATACTTCTAAAGAATGAATTTATTTCCCCGGTCTCTAGCTTGTATAATATTTGGCTAATTATGTCCGATTGATTAGTTAACATCATTTTTAAAAGATGGTTTGTCGTCCGTATTTTTGAATTTATTCATCGTTAAAAGCTCTATTAATGCAATATGTCTATCAGAAGGCAATTGAAGATACTACTAGTACATCTGGTAACATTTATTATTTGTATTGTGATTTTGTTAGTTTCCATTGGCATATAAATGGTCTCACAGGGTAAAGGCATACAATCTGAAACTCGCATCATATTCAATTGAAAGTTTAAAGATAGGTGTATAAATGGGAGGATACTTAATTCTTTTTTTTTTAATATGTATTGATTGAAAATCTTGATATTGATCGGAACTGTCCTTCATTTGTAAACTTTCTAATTATACACGTTAAAATCACTGCAGGATCAAATTAACGTGATGATTAATTATATCGTTGAAGATTAGCGGTCTGGGTTTATTTTATTGTTTGAGTCATTCTTGTTAAAAATAAAATGAGTTGGAAGAGAAAAATAATAATTTCAGAACCTTACAAACAGAAATTAAGATCTCATAAAACCATTAAGAAGATACTAATTTTATCAAACCTTTTCTTTTTTCTCCTATTCATTCAGTCCCAAATGGTGAACCATTGTTAGGATAGCGTCACTAGTTTGACTGTGAGGGATGGGGATGCACAGGTACGCAGTCACGTCTGGTCGAAATGGTAACGTTTTCAATCCGATTCCTCCTCTAGAGAGAGAGAGAGTTGTCAAGCTGTTACAAACTTGTCTTTAAAAACCGCTGTGACAACTCATTGAGGGTTCGAAAGTGGCCTGTTGCAAGTCAGAATTGTCACTTTTCAATACGAGTAAAGGCAACAGTAGAACCTCTGTTCAACAGTCATTAATCCTTTAAGCGAAAACAAATCCGAGTCAGGAACCAAAACCGAGGTAAACACATCAATCAAATAGAAAAACAACAGACAACGGAAACTCCATACAGCTTTTAAAACAATCATCAACAAACATAGACACGGACTATTTGATAATAGTTATCAAAGGTACCAGGATTATAATTTAATACGTCAGACGCGCGTTTAGTCTTCATAAGACTCATCAGTGACGCTCAGATCAAAATAGTTATTAAGTTAAACAAGTACAAAGTTGAAGAGCATTTAGGACCCAGAATTCCAAAAAGTTGTCAAATACGGCTACGGTAATCTACGACTATATTCCTGACTTGGTACAGGACATTTTAAGACAAAAACGGAGGAGATACCGCTCTAATGATCTCCAGTGGTGAGTAGTCGTGCCTAATCACAACAAATTCAATAGGTGTAGGTTCTGCCATGTTGGTCTACCGAGATGAGTGCTGAAAATATGAATTCAGTGGTTGAATATAGTTTTACTATTTTTCTAAAATTATGCCAACTCACACAAGCAACTTCTGTTACTAGTATAGAAAATTTATTGATACTCATGACATTATCTTCAAAACATTTTTAATGAGACCAATGTAATAGTACACCTTTTATGTCGAAAATGACATTTTCTCGTGTCAAAGGAATATTTGACATTAAAAATAAAAATAATAAAATAACATTTGATTGTTGTGCAGCAGTTAGTAATGTTGCACGACTTCCTGGTAAAACACTACACTAATTGTATTTGATTTCTTTTGTTGTTGTTTTTAAACGAAGTTTTTTTTAATTTGCTACAAATACAACTACAATCAAATGTTATGAAAATATAATTTCAAATGTATGGTTGATGTGACATTTTTTAATCTATTTGCATAACAAGATAAACTTAAGACACCTTGCGACATGACTTGTGCATGAATTTTACATCACACCTTTTTTTTTTGCTTATGCAACATGCAGGTTCTGCAACATTCCAGCAGCACCTGCATACGGGGTATATATCTCCCAATTGATACGATATTCCCGTGCTTGCATTTCCTATCATGATTTTCTTGATAGAGGTTTGCTGCTCACAAGGAAGCTATTAAACCAAGAGTTCCAAATAGTGAAGTTGAAATCATCCCTTCGTAAATTTTACGGACGCCATCACGAGTTGGTTGACCGTTATGGAATAACCGTTTCACAAATGATATCGGATATGTTCCTTACGTCGTAACTACAATCCCCTTCCCTTTCATGAATATGACCTACCGAATTAGACTATTTACCGGATTTGTAATCACATAAGCAACACGACGGGTGCCACATGTGGAGCAGGATCTGCTTACCCTTCCGGAGCACCTGAGATCACCCCTAGTTTTTGGTGGGGTTCATGTTGTTTATTCTTTAGTTTTTTTCTATGTTGTGTCGTGTGTACTATTGTTTTTTTGTTTGTCTTTTTCATTTTTAGCCATGGAGTTGTCAGTTTGTTTTAGATTTATGAGTTTGACTGTCCCTTTGGTATCTTTCGTCCCTTTTTTCTGGACTTTGAAAAGGGACCTCAAACTAGTCAGTGTTTGGAGTTGCATATGCTAATAGTCTATAATTAAACCATATATGTTGCTCCATAGTGGGCGAGGCCCTGTCCTTTCCTACAAAAATTCCGTTTCTGCATGTAGCATTCTTTGCTCCCTTTTGGCAGTTTGTTCTGTCGTTCAATCTGCTAAATAGAAAAGATTTATTTCTTCTCCACTTCTTTATTAAAAAAAATATGAATTTCAATTTGGATTCCTTTTCTTTGTGATGATTAGATATTTTTTATTATAATGTTTCTGTCTTTCCATAGTAGCGTATTTGCACGGGCATTTCTTTGAGCGGGTACTCTATATACCAAATCGTGAAATTATTCTCGATTAGATAACATTTCATTATAATAATATATGATCGCGAAGTTCTAACTGAATTTAAACAAATTATCAACTCAGAATTTAACTCCTCTTCGTATATAATTTCATGTTTTTCGTATTTAAAAATGAAGTGTTGGTAGTAAATGATTTTTTTTTCCAATTTAAAGAGAATCTGCACATAAGAAATATCATGTTTTTCATGTTCATCATAATAAAAAATAATATGTCGTATTCATATAAAATAAGAATAGTATAAATAGAAATTATTTTCAAAGGAATACATTTTCTATTTTGACAGTTATTAGAGCTATGATTTACATTCCATGACATATCATTTGATAGTCATAAGATGGTCATAACATTTGTCCTAAGATTCAGTAAAAAATGTTAGTTCATTAATAATTTAAAGGACCTTTTCAACTTATTGCTTTTTTTCATGGTTTGAAGGTAAAAAAATAGAAGAATATTCCTGAAAATCAGTTTGAAGATTTTGGGACTCTTGAATTTCAAAAGCAAATTGCAATATTTTATTGACTCGCCATTTTAATCTGGCCCATTTGTCTTTCTGCCAGAATACTGCCGTATGCATTTATAACCTGAAAAAGCATAATTTTATACTCAAATAAAGTAAAATTCTTACAGTTTTGAGATGCAAACAAGCAATCAACATTTCCATCCACTATTTTTACCAAAACGTCTTAGAAAAGAAATGAGTATATAAATAAATGATATACGTATACATAAATGAGTATATTTACAAGGAAAACAATAAAAATGGTTTCAAGCAGTAGGAATTGCTTTAATTTCGGTATTAATCCAACATTAAGTTTATGTTGTCCCTCTTTACAAATCTACTTTTACAAAAAAAACATGATATAAATAATACATACATACTTGGTCATTTAACTTATTGCACAGACTTTTTATATCATTGATGTAGACATTCTGGACTCCATACACACTCAATAACTTCGTAGTGTCGTCTTTATACTTGGTGAATATAATATCTACAATTTCTGCAGTAAAAACGGTATACATTGTTAAGGGAAAATAGTTCACATGCACAAAATTAGACATGTTCATGTCTAACTTAAAAATTTAACACTCACTGGTGCAGGAAAATTGGTACCGTTTTGTTATTACTATTGGTTTTTAGCTCACCTGGCCCGAAGGGCCAAGTGAGCTATTCCCATCACTTTGCGTCCGGCGTCCGTCGTCGTCGTCGTCCGTCGTCCGTCATCGTTAACTTTTACAAAAATCTTCTCCTCTGAAACTACTGGGCCAAATTGAACCAAACTTGGCCACAATCATCATTGGGGTATCTAGTTTAAAAAATGTGTGGCGTGACCCGGTCAACCAACCAAGATGGCCGCCACGGCTAAAAATAGAACATAGGGGTAAAATGCAGTTTTTGGCTTATAACTCAAAAACCAAAGCATTTAGAGGAAATCTGACATGGGGTAAATATGTTTATCAGGTCAAGATCTATCTGCCCTGAAATTTTCAGATGAATCGGTCAACCCGTTGTTGGGTTGCTGCCCCTGAATTGATCATTTTGAGGAAATTTTGCTGTTTTTGGTTATTATCTTGAATATTATTATAGATAGAGATAAACTGTAAACAGCAATAATGTTCGGCAAAGTTAGATTTACAAGTGAGTCAACATGACCGAAATGGTCAGATGACTCCTTTAGGAGTTATTGCCCTTTATAGTCAATTTTTAACCATTTTTCACAAATCTAAGTAATCTTTTACAAAAATCTTCTCCTCTGAAACTACTGGGCCAAATTAATCCAAACTTGGCCACAATCATCTTTGGGGTATCTAGTTTAAAAAATGTGTGGCGTGACCCGGTCAACTAACCAAGATGGCCGCCACGGCTAAAAATAGAACATAGGGGTAAAATGCAGTTTTTGGCTTATAACTCAAAAACCAAAGCATTTAGAGGAAATCTGATGTGGGGTAAAAATGTTTATCAGGTCAAGATCTATCTGCCTGAAATTTTCAGATGAATCGGTCAACCTGTTGTTGGGTTGCTGCCCCTGAATTGGTAATTTTGAGGAAATTTTGCCGTTTTTGGTTATTATTTTGAATATTATTATAGATAGAGATAAACTGTAAACAGCAATAATGTTCAGCAAAGTTAGATTTACAGATAAGTCAACATGACCGAAATGGTCAGTTGCCCCCTTAAGGAGTTATTGCCCTTTATAGTCAATTTTTAACCATTTTTCATAAATCTAAGTAATCTTTTACAAAACTCTTCTCCTCTGAAACTACTGGGCCAAATTAAACCAAAGTTGGCCACAATCATCTTTGGGGTATCTAGTTTAAAAAATGTGTGGCGTGACCCGGTCAACCAACCAAGATGGCTGCCACGGCTAAAAATAGAACATAGGGGTAAAATGCAGTTTTTGGCTTATAACTCAAAAACCAAAACATTTATAGGAAATCTGACATGGAGTAATAATGTTTATCAGGTCAAGATCTATCTGCCCTGAAATTTTCAGATGAATCGGTCAACCTGTTGTTGGATTTCTGCCCCTGAATTGGTAATTTTGAGGAAATTTTGCCGTTTTTGGTTATTATCTTGAATATTATTATAGATAGAGATAAACTGTAAACAGCAATAATGTTCATCAAAGTAAGATTTACAAATAAGTCAACATGACCGAAATGGTCAGTTGACCCCTTTAGGAGTTATTGCCCTTTATAGTCAATTTTTAACCATTTTTCGTAAATCTTAGTTATCTTTTACAAAAATCTTCTCCTCTGAAACTACTGGGCCAAATTAATTCAAACTTGGCCACAATCATCTTTGAGGTACCTTGTTTGAAAAATGTGTCCGATGACCTGGCCATCCAACCAAGATGGCCACCACGGCTAAAAATAGAACAGGGGTAAAATGTAGTTTTTTGCTTATAACTCTGAAACCAAATCATTTAGAGGAAATCTGACAAGGAGTTAAATTGTTAATCAAGTCAATATATATCTGCCCTGAAATATTCAAATGAATTGGACAACCGGTTGTTGGGTTGCTGCCCTCCAATTGGTAATTTTTAAAGAAATTTTGCTGTTTTTGGTTATTATCTTGAATACTATTATAGATAGCGATAAACTGTAAACAGCGATAATGTTCATCAAAGTAAGATCTACAAATAAGTCCACATGACCTAAATGGTCAATTGACCCCTTAAGGAGTTATTGCCCTTTATAGTCAATTTTTAACAATTTTCATTAATTTGGTAAATTTATGTAAATTTTACCAAATATTTTTCTCTGTTACTAATGGGCAAAGTTCATTATAGATATAATTGTAAGAAGCAAGAATGTTCAGTAAAGTAAGAACTTCAAACACATCACCATCACCAAAATACAATTTTGTCATGAATCCATTTGTGTCCTTTGTTTAATATGCACATAGACCAAGGTGAGCGACACAGGCTCTTTAGAGCCTCTAGTTTTTTTTGTACACATACATAATTATCAATTATAGTTTTGACGAGGTCAATACGTTATATATGGACCTGTTCAGGTTATATTGACCGTGGAAGAAGTCCGAGTGTCAATATAATCTAAAAGGTCCATATCTAACGTATTGATTGAGTGAAAGTCCTTAATTTCTATATTATATATATAAATAATGTATCAGGAAAATGACGTTCAATGTTCTTTTTGTGTATTTTTTTGTCTTTTGCAAGAACTTTAACATGTTATTTGAATATCATTTTTTTTAAACTTCATAGCTTGTTGCTTTAGCGTTCTTAGATTCTTATAGTGTGCATTTAACATAAAATTCATGAAACTCCTTATAAACTTGCAACTTTTATTTTCTGATGCGACGCTTCCTCCGGGGTTGTTATGAGTGACGTCATGAGGTCAAAAAATCTAAATTTAGTACCATTTAGATATTGACCACTAATATACGTATTTATAGAAATAAGGAGTCGTGATCGTCATACCCAATGAAAACAGTAGAATGCTACACCATATGTAATATACATTTATATTACCTCTTATAAAGATTTATGGGGATATAATTGGTTAAAAGACTAACCGGTGAACCAAAAAAAAAGCTTAAATAAAGGCAACAGTACAGTAGTATTCCGCTGTTCGAAATTCATAAATCGATATATTAAAAACAAATCTGGGTTACAAACTTAAACTGAGGGAAACGCATCAAATATAAGAGAACTACGACACAATAAAAACACAACATTAAAATTTAACGCGCACAGAAACGAACTAAAATATAACAATGGCTATTTTCCTGACTTGGTACAGGACATTTTAAGAAAAAAATGGTGGGTTGAACCTGGTTTTGTGGCATGCCAAACCTCCCACTTTAACGGCAATGTTTATATCACATTAAAATTACAACATTACATGACAGGACTATAATACAAATAAATGGGATAAAAGTTACCAACATAGAGAATTTGATTGGTTAAAATCCGTTTAATATAGAGTTTGGTTTAACTATACGTATTATTAGTTTCTATGGAGTGATTTCAAATCATTCTTGGTGTATGTTCCACTTGACATTTTTTATACAACTCCAATCAATCTCAGAAATGATTGCGGATGTAGGCGGATATTGTGACTTGGTTAGTATCTTAATAATATCTCCCATTATAATATCTCATACACATATCTGTATGTATATATTCCTGAAATCGCAATAATTAATCGCTATAAAAAGTGCACGCAATAATTTCTAAATTAGGAGTACTTGATCAGTGACAACACTTAGACAATTTATAACCAGACTTTATAGATCAACTACTCAACGAATTACAGGCGGAGGTGTTGTGTTATACTAGACAACCATCATACATAAACAGAATGAAATTAATATTCTCAATTGTACCGATGAATCATATATGTTTGGAAACAAATACAAGATAAAACTACACATAATGAAGACTAACAATAGCAATCTCTTTTTAATACAGGTTTTTATTTTTTATTTTTACATAAATAAGGCCGCTAGTTTACTCGTTTAAATTGTTTTACATTGTCTTATCGGGGCCTTTTATAGCTGACTATGCGGTATGGGCTTTGCTCATTGTTGAAGGCCGTATGGTGACCTATAGTTGTTAATGTCTGTGTCATTTTGGTCTGTTGTTGATAGTTGTCTCATTGACAATCATACCACATCTTCTTTTTTATATGCAAGTGTTTATGTTCCGGCATATCATAAGACTGGTCGAAAACGGATTAGGAGTTTGTCAGTACAGCTCAATATGTCTTAAAAAGGATGGAAAATGAAATGCAATCGGTTGACAAGACGGCCATTGGCGTATTTATAAACAGTGTGTGAGATATCTCTATTCAAGGGACGCGTCAAAGCATTTTAAATGCAATAAATATGAAGCAAGTTCAAAATAAGTGAAGAGAGAAAAGAAAATCAGCAAAGACGACAATTCCAAATTAGTTTGGTTTTTTATTTCATACCAATTGCAATAATTTCATGAAGTTACTGTTTTGGGTATATTTTTTTTAACATTAATTTTAGCTTTACCATATATGATGTCAAAACCCATGATGATCTTCAGTTTATGTTTTTTTATGACGCTACATTTAAGATTAAAGGATGACTAGCTTTGTTATTTGTTTAATTCTTTTTTTAAGGTGACGAAACTGCATGTTCGGACTCATCACGGTAACAGTACAAAAAGCGATTTGGGGTATGCCAAGACAGCTCCTTTATATCAAAGAGCACGGACAATGCAACACAATCAAGTGACAAGATAGCCATGGACGTATATAGACAGTGTTTGTGTTCATTGAATGAATTCCTGTGACCCACCAAAGCATTGCAGGAAATGTGAAGCAAACACATTGTTAGAAAAATGAACGAAGAAAAGAGAATTTACAATTAAGTTTGGTTGGCTTATCATTTGGAAAGATTTATTTTTGAAGTAACTTTTATTTCCAGATTTTACATAAAAAATACCATACATAATGTCTATAGAGAATCAGTTGTTTGATATCGATATAAATGATGATCATCCGTTTGAGTTCTTTTATGATAATACATTCAAGCTTGATGATTTTTGTATGTCACCAGCTTTTCGAAATATAATTTTTGAAGGTAAACCAATCATGCCAGTAGCATTCTCGGGTGAAAGAAAGAAAAAGTGCATTCTAAATTGTTTGATTTTGTAGCCTCGACATTTCCGAAATACAACAACAAATATAAACTATTTGTGAGTGATAAAGTCAGGACTTGTTAATGCAATTATGTAGAAATTTTTAAACTGTAATATGTTGATTATTGTTGGAATCAAACTGTGTAACTATCCAAAATAGGCTTAGAAAATTAGATCATGTAATTGTGAATTAATTGTACCTTTATTATATTATGTATTTTCGTTTTGTTACATTGTATATACTTGTTTATGTATTGCCGTAGCATGTTATTTTTGTTTTCGCAAGTAAAATATTCATTCATTCAACTATTATATGTCATATATTACTTAAATTCAATTAACAGAACCTGGGAGCAACTTCTGACAATATTGCAGTGTATGTTTCTAACATCAGAGAACTGTTGAGATCTTCTGGTGATCTATGAACAACATTATTTGAGAGCAAGTGCTGTGAAGGCATGTAGACATACTTTATGAAATTATAAAAAGACACATTAAAACAGTGTGGCAAGTGGAAAATCGAGAAAACACGAGAATTTATTTGATCCATTTTCCGGAATAACTAACAATTCAGATGAAAGCTCGAAAGCGGTGATTGAAAGATTGGATTAGTTTTAAGAACTACCAGTGGATTGTTTTGTTCTGAGTAGGTTCTACTCACAGAATTATTACATAGCAGAAATTCACCATGGATAAGCTGTGATCAGTAACTATTAACTTCGGTTACAGTATTCACACGCTCGTATTCCAAAAGTTGAAATATCCATTTGGAAGCATGTTATGGTAGAGATAGTAAATTTTAGAAAAAAGGGCAATTAAACACAGAAAAGATTGAAAGATTGGGTTAGTTTTAAGAACTACCAGTGGATTGTTTTGTTCTGAGTAGGTTCTACTCACAGAATTATTACATAGCAGAAATTCAGCTTGGATAAGCTGTGATCATTAACTATCAACTTCGGTTACAGTATTCACACGCTCGTATTCCAAAAGTTGAAATATCCATCTAGAAGCATGTTATGGTAGAGATAGCCAATATTAGAAAAAAGGGCAATTAAACACAGAAAAGATTGAAAGATTGGGTTAGTTTTAAGAACTACCAGTGGATTGTTTTGTTCTGAGTAGGTTCTACTCACAGAATTATTACATAGCAGAAATTCAGCTTGGATAAGCTGTGATCATTAACTATTAACTTCGGTTAAAGTATTCAGACGCTCGTATTCCAAAAGTTGAAATATCCATCTAGAAGCATGTTATAGTAGAGATAGTCAATATAAGAAAAAAGGGCAATTAAACACTGAAAAGCCCGAAGAAAGACACAGTTTAAACGATCGGAATCCGTAGAAATCAGAATGGATTCAATGACATTATAAAAAAACAGATAATATATTTAAAAGAGAAGACGATTAAATTTGATTTATCTAATTGAATACGATTGGAAATGTGATCATTACCAGTGGATTAATTACGGGAATATTTTAATCGTGACTATCAGAGAAAAATTTCTGAAAAAAGTTTAATCAGATAAAACTTCCCGGAATTTTTTTTAGTCTTTCTTTTTCATCAAGGGGAAGAAACTTTTTGTTTGTCCCATCACAAGGGTACGATTCTGAGTTTTCAAGGACAGCTCCATATGTATTAAAGAGTATGGATAATGCAATGCAATAAAGTGACAAGGTGGTCAAGGACGTATATAGAGCATTTGTGTAATCGTTCTATTCCTGTGACTCGACATAACATTTTATATGCAAGAAATGTGAAGCAAACTGAACATACCGTTAAAAAAGAGAAAAAGTGAACGAATTGAATCAAAGAAAACATTTACAATTTCTGAGTTGTAATATACAACTGTAATATGTTGATTAGTGTTGGAATCAAACTGTGTAACTATCCAAAATATGCTTAGAAAATTAGATCATGTAATTGTGAATTAATTGTACCATTATTATATTATGTATTGTTCACTGCTATCTGTCGTTTTGTTACATTGTATATACTTGTTTATGTATTGCCATAGCATGTTATTTATGTTTTCGCAAGTAAAATATTCATTCATTCAACTATTATATGTCATATATGACTTAAATTCAATTAAGAGAACCTGGGAGCAACTTCTGACAATATTGCAGTGTATGTTTCTAACATCAGAGAACTGTTGAGATCGTCTGGTGATCTATGAACAACGTTATTTGAGAGCAAGTGCTGTGAAGGCATGTAGACATACTTTATGAAATTATAAAAAGACACATTAAAACAGTGTGGCAAGTGGAAAATCGAGAAATACGAGAATTTATTTGATCCATTTTCCGGAATAACTAACAATTCAGCTGAAAGCTCGAAAGCGGTGATTGAAAGATTGGATTAGTTTTAAGAACTACCAGTGGATTGTTTTGTTCTGAGTAGGTTCTACTCACAGAATTATTACATAGCAGAAATTCAGCTTGGATAAGCTGTGATCATTAACTATTAACTTCGGTTACAGTATTCAGACGCTCGTATTCCAAAAGTTGAAATATCCATCTAGAAGCATGTTATAGTAGAGATAGTCAATATAAGAAAAAAAGGGCAATTAAACACTGAAAAGCCCGAAGAAAGACACAGTTTAAACGATCGGAATCCGTAGAAATCAGAATGGATTCAATGACATTATAAAAAAACAGATAATATATTTAAAAGAGAAGACGATTAAATTTGATTTATCTAATTGAATACGATTGGAAATGTGATCATTACCAGTGGATTAATTACGGGAATATTTTAATCGTGACTATCAGAGAAAAATTTCTGAAAAAAGTTTAATCAGATAAAACTTCCCGGAATTTTTTTTAGTCTTTCTTTTTCATCAAGGGGAAGAAACTTTTTGTTTGTCCCATCACAAGGGTACGATTCTGAGTTTTCAAGGACAGCTCCATATGTATTAAAGAGTATGGATAATGCAATGCAATAAAGTGACAAGGTGGTCAAGGACGTATATAGAGCATTTGTGTAATCGTTCTATTCCTGTGACTCGACATAACATTTTATATGCAAGAAATGTGAAGCAAACTGAACATACCGTTAAAAAAGAGAAAAAGTGAACGAATTGAATCAAAGAAAACATTTACAATTTCTGAGTTGTAATATACAACTGTAATATGTTGATTAGTGTTGGAATCAAACTGTGTAACTATCCAAAATATGCTTAGAAAATTAGATCATGTAATTGTGAATTAATTGTACCATTATTATATTATGTATTGTTCACTGCTATCTGTCGTTTTGTTACATTGTATATACTTGTTTATGTATTGCCATAGCATGTTATTTATGTTTTCGCAAGTAAAATATTCATTCATTCAACTATTATATGTCATATATGACTTAAATTCAATTAAGAGAACCTGGGAGCAACTTCTGACAATATTGCAGTGTATGTTTCTAACATCAGAGAACTGTTGAGATCGTCTGGTGATCTATGAACAACGTTATTTGAGAGCAAGTGCTGTGAAGGCATGTAGACATACTTTATGAAATTATAAAAAGACACATTAAAACAGTGTGGCAAGTGGAAAAATCGAGAAATACGAGAATTTATTTGATCCATTTTCCGGAATAACTAACAATTCAGATGAAAGCTCGAAAGCGGTGATTGAAAGATTGGATTAGTTTTAAGAACTACCAGTGGATTGTTTTGTTCTGAGTAGGTTCTACTCACAGAATTATTACATAGCAGAAATTCACCATGGATAAGCTGTGATCAGTAACTATTAACGCCTCGGTTACAGTATTCACACGCTCGTATTCCAAAAGTTGAAATATCCATTTGGAAGCATGTTATGGTAGAGATAGCCAATATTAGAAAAAAGGGCAATTAAACACAGAAAAGATTGAAAGATTGGGTTAGTTTTAAGAACTACCAGTGGATTGTTTTGTTCTGAGTAGGTTCTACTCACAGAATTATTACATAGCAGAAATTCAGCTTGGATAAGCTGTGATCATTAACTATTAACTTCGGTTAAAGTATTCAGACGCTCGTATTCCAAAAGTTGAAATATCCATCTAGAAGCATGTTATAGTAGAGATAGTCAATATAAGAAAAAAGGGCAATTAAACACTGAAAAGCCGAAGAAAGACACAGTTTAAACGATCGGAATCCGTAGAAATCAGAATGGATTCAATGACATTATAAAAAAACAGATAATATATTTAAAAGAGAAGACAATTAAATTTGATTTATCTAATTGAATACGATTGGAAATGTGATCATTACCAGTGGATTAATTACGGGAATATTTTAATCGTGACTATCAGAGAAAAATTTCTGAAAAAGTTTAATCAGATAAAACTTCCCGGAATTTTTTTTAGTCTTTCTTTTTCATCAAGGGGAAGAAACTTTTTGTTTGTCCCATCACAAGGGTACGATTCTGAGTTTTCAAGGACAGCTCCATATGTATTAAAGAGTATGGATAATGCAATGCAATAAAGTGACAAGGTGGTCAAGGACGTATATAGAGCATTTGTGTAATCGTTCTATTCCTGTGACTCGACATAACATTTTATATGCAAGAAATGTGAAGCAAACTGAACATACCGTTAAAAAAGAGAAAAAGTGAACGAATTGAATCAAAGAAAACATTTACAATTTCTGAGTTGTAATATACAACTGTAATATGTTGATTAGTGTTGGAATCAAACTGTGTAACTATCCAAAATATGCTTAGAAAATTAGATCATGTAATTGTGAATTAATTGTACCATTATTATATTATGTATTGTTCACTGCTATCTGTCGTTTTGTTACATTGTATATACTTGTTTATGTATTGCCATAGCATGTTATTTATGTTTTCGCAAGTAAAATATTCATTCATATAACTATTATATGTCATATATGACTTAAATTCAATTAAGAGAACCTGGGAGCAACTTCTGACAATATTGCAGTGTATGTTTCTAACATCAGAGAACTGTTGAGATCGTCTGGTGATCTATGAACAACGTTATTTGAGAGCAAGTGCTGTGAAGGCATGTAGACATACTTTATGAAATTATAAAAAGACACATTAAAACAGTGTGGCAAGTGGAAAATCGAGAAATACGAGAATTTATTTGATCCATTTTCCGGAATAACTAACAATTCAGATGAAAGCTCGAAAGCGGTGATTGAAAGATTGGATTAGTTTTAAGAACTACCAGTGGATTGTTTTGTTCTGAGTAGGTTCTACTCACAGAATTATTACATAGCAGAAATTCACCATGGATAAGCTGTGATCAGTAACTATTAACGCTTCGGTTACAGTATTCACACGCTCATATTCCAAAAGTTGAAATATCCATCTAGAAGCATGTTATAGTCGAGATAGTCAATATAAGAAAAAAGGGCAATTAAACACTGAAAAGCTCGAAGAAAGACACAGTTTAAACGATCGGAATCCGTAGAAATCAGAATGGATTCAATGACATTATAAAAAAACAGATAATATATTTAAAAGAGAAGACGATTAAATTTGATTTATCTAATTGAATACGATTGGAAATGTGATCATTACCAGTGGATTAATTACGGGAATATTTTAATCGTGACTATCAGAGAAAAATTTCTGAAAAAAGTTTAATCAGATAAAACTTCCCGGAATTTTTTTTAGTCTTTCTTTTTCATCAAGGGGAAGAAACTTTTTGTTTGTCCCATCACAAGGGTACGATTCTGAGTTTTCAAGGACAGCTCCATATATATTAAAGAGTATGGATAATGCAATGCAATCAAGTGACAAGGTGGTCAAGGACGTATATAGAGCGTTTGTGTAATCGTTCTATTCATAGGCAATGGATAGAACTTGTAATCTTTGTAAAAAAGAAGTGGAAGATGAACTCCATTTTTTACTTAAATGTTCATCTTTGGAAAGTGAAAGAGTTTCCATTATTTCCAACATAGTTAAAAGTTACAAAAACTTTCACAATTTATATTATCAATCACAATTTATTTGGCTAATGTCCAATGAAGATAGTCACATTTTTAGCTCACCTGTCCCGAAGGGACAAGTGAGCTTATGCCATCACTTGGCGTCCGTCGTCGTCCGTCGTCTGTCGTCCGTCGTCTGTCGTCTGTCGTCGTAAACTATTTCAAGAATCTTCTCCTCTGAAACTACTGGGCCAAATACTTTCAAACTTTAACTGAATGTTCCTTAGGGTATCTAATTTATAAATTGTATCCGAAGTTTTGATCTATCAACAAACATGGTCGCCATTGCTAAAAATAGAACATAGGGGTCAAATGCATGTTTTTGGCTTATAACTCAAAAACCAAAGCATTTAGAGCAAATCTGACATGGAATAATATTGTTTATCAGGTCAAGATCTATCTGCCCTGAAATTTTCAGATGAATCAGACAACCCGTTGTTAGGTTGCTGCCCCTGAATTGGTAATTTTAAGGAAATTTTGCTGTTTTTGGTTATTATCTTGAATATTATTATAGATAGAGATAAACTGTAAACAGGAATAATGTTCAGCAAAGTAAGATTTACAAATAAGTCAACATGACGGAAATGGTCAGTTGACCCCTTTAGGAGTTATTGCCCTTTATAGTCAATTTTTAACCATTTTTCGTAAATCTTAGTAATCTTTTACAAAAATCTTCTCCTCGGAAACTACGGGGCCAAATACTTCCAAACTTTAATTGAATGTTCCTTATGGTATCTAGTTTGTAAATTGTATCCGAAGTTATGATCTATCAACAAACATGGTCGCCATTGCTAAAAATAGAACATAGGGGTCAAATGCAGTTTTTGGCTTATAACTCAAAAACCAAAGCATTTAGAGCAAATCTGACATGGGATAATATTGTTTATCAGGTCAAGATCTATCTGCCCTGAAATTTTTAGATGAATCAGACAACCTGTTGTTGGGTTACTGCCCCTGAATTGGTAATTTTAAAGAAATTTTGCTGTTTTTGGTTATTATCTTGAATATTATTATAGATAGAGATAAACTGTAAACAGCAATAATGTTCAGCAAAGTAAGATTTACAAATAAGGAAATGGTCAGTTGACCCCTTTAGGAGTTATTGCCCTTTATAGTCAATTTTTAACCATTTTTCGTAAATCTTAGTAATCTTTTACAAAAATCTTCTCCTCTGAAACTACTGGGCCAAATACTTCCAAACTTTAACTGAATGTTCCTTAGGGTATCTAGTTTGTAAATTGTATCCGAACTTATGATCTATCAACAAACATGGTCGCCATTGCTAAAAATAGAACATAGGGGTCAAATGCAGTTTTTGGCTTATAACTCAAAAACCAAAGCATTTAGAGCAAATCTGACGTCGGGTAATATTGTTTATCAGGTCAAGATCTATCTGCCCTGAAATTTTCAGATGAATCAGACAACCTGTTGTTGGGTTGCTGCCCTGAATTGATAATTTTAAGGAAATTTTGCTGTTTTTGTTTATTATCTTGAATATAATTATAGATAGAAATAAACTGTAAACAGCAATAATGTTCAGCAAAGTAAGATCTTCAATTAAGTCAGTTTGACCAAAATTGTCAATTGACCCCTTAAGGAGTTATTGCCCTTTAAAAACTTTTTTCACAATTTGTTCATCATGTTGACTTACTTTAAAAAATCTTCTCCTTTGAAACTGCTGTATCAATTTCAGCCAAACTTAGGCTAAATGAGTTTCAGAGTATCTAGTATAAATTTTATATTTTATTTCCTTGTATGTCAAGAAACATAGCTCCTATGGCTAAAATAGAACATTGGAGAAAATGATTATTTTTTTTGGCTTTTGAAGAAAATAGGACGATCCAAAAAACATTTAAATAAATTGAAAAGCCAAAATAATCATTGATGAGAGATTTAACCAAAAGAATTAAGGTGAGCGATTCAGGCTCTTGAGAGCCTCTTGTTAATCAAGTGAGCAATTTAATTAATGATTTAAATGTTGTTCGAAAACAACTATTAGAAACTTAGTGAGTTTATATATTTTACTGTAAAAAGACAGAGGCATAATTTAGATATTTGTACAGTTTCTTATTGTAGGATCATAAAAGCACCAGGGGAAAAACCAGAATATTTAAATTCAGTTTCCTACATTTTTTAGGATCACTGTATTTGTCAAAGTTGAAACATGATACATTTTATAAATAAGTGTGTCTTTCTTTTCTCTTCGTTGTAATCATTGATTTAATTGTACTCAAATAATTGTAATCATTTTGTAATCATTGTACCAAATTTAACTTGTGATTATTCTGCCTGTAATGGGCGTCTTTAATTGACAATAAAATATATTTGATTTGATTTTGTGACTCGACATAACATTTTATATGCAAGAAATGTGAAGCAAACTGAACATACCGTTAAAAAAGAGAAAAGGTGAACGAAGTGAATCAAAGAAAACATTTACAATTTCTGAGTTGTAATATACAACTGTAATATGTTGATTAGTGTTGGAATCAAACTGTGTAACTATCCAAAATATGCTTTGGAAATTAGTATGGCGTTCATTATCACTGGACTAGTATATTTTTGTTTAGGGGCCAGCTGAAGGACGCCTCCGGGTGCGGGTATTTCTCGCTACATTGAAGATCTGTTGGTGACCCTCTGCTGTTGATTTTTATTTGGTCGGGTTGTTGTCTCTTTGACACATTCCCCATTTCCATTCTCAATTTTATTAGAAAATTAGATCATGTAATTGTGAATTAATTGTACCATTATTATATTATGTATTGTTCACTGCTATCTGTCGTTTTGTTACATTGTATATACTTGTTTATGTATTGCCGTAGCATGTTATTTATGTTTTCGCAAGTAAAATATTCATTCATTCAACTATTATATGTCATATATTACTTAAATTCAATTAACAGAACCTGGGAGCAACTTCTGACAATATTGCAGTGTATGTTTCTAACATCAGAGAACTGTTGAGATCTTCTGGTGATCTATGAACAACGTTATTTGAGAGCAAGTGCTGTGAAGGCATGTAGACATACTTTATGAAATTATAAAAAGACACATTAAAACAGTGTGGCAAGTGGAAAATCGAGAAATACGAGAATTTATTTGATCCATTTTCCGGAATAACTAACAATTCAGATGAAAGCTCGAAAGCGGTGATTGAAAGATTGGATTAGTTTTAAGAACTACCAGTGGATTGTTTTGTTCTGAGTAGGTTCTACTCACAGAATTATTACGTAGCAGAAATTCAGCTTGGATAAGCTGTGATCAGCAACTATTAACTTCGGTTACAGTATTCACACGCTCGTATTCCAAAAGTTGAAATATCCATTTGGAAGCATGTTATGGTAGAGATAGTCAATATTAGAAAAAAGGGCAATTAAACACAGAAAAGATTGAAAGATTGGGTTAGTTTTAAGAACTACCAGTGGATTGTTTTGTTCTGAGTAGGTTCTACTCACAGAATTATTACATAGCAGAAATTCAGCTTGGATAAGCTGTGATCATTTACTATTAACTTCGGTTACAGTATTCACACGCTCGCATTCCAAAAGTTGAAATATCCATCTAGAAGCATGTTATGGTAGAGATAGTCAATATTAGAAAAAAGGGCAATTAAACACTGAAAAGCTCGAAGAAAGACACAGTTTAAACGATCGGAATCCGTAGAAATCAGAATGGATTCAATGACATTATAAAAAAAACAGATAATATATTTAAAAGAGAAGACGATTAAATTTGATTTATCTAATTGAATACGATTGGAAATGTGATCATTACCAGTGGATTAATTACGGGAATGTTTTAATCATGACTATCAGAGAAAAATTTCTGAATAATGCAATGCAATCAAGTGACACGGTGGTCAAGGACGTATATAGAACGTTTGTGTAATCGTTCTATTCCTGTGACTCGACAAAACATTTTATATGCAAGAAATGTGAAGCAAACTGAACATACCGTTAAAAAAGAGAAAAGGTGAACGAAGAGAATCAAAGAAAACATTTACAATTTTATTTTAATTATACACGAATTTTTCATAAAAAGAACGAATTGCAAAATCTTCTATTTACTTTTTGAACTCTCTTAACATGTCAGATTTTTTATCTTGGGACACTGATCTTGATTTAGAACTATTGCTAGGGGAATACACAGAATATGACCCAAGTGATAGTGACAGTAGCATAGATTTCGCTGTGTCTTGTCCTAAAAAGAAAAAAAACTGCCAGCCCCACAGCAAAGGTTTCATACATTACGTATCAATGTCCAGTATGTGACAAGACACTGAAAACCATCTCGGGCTTTAGAGGGCATACATCAAAACAGCATGGTCAACAACTTCGGGCCAGTGACTTTCGTGTTACAAATGGTGTTTCAGCAACAAATTCTCAACATCTACTAATTGTGTATCTTCACAAGTGTTAAAAGATACTTTCAGTAAAACTTTTTATACAGCACTGCCAACATCACTATGCAATATAGCAAATGATCCATTTGTTGTTAATCCTCACGAGATTAAAGATTTATGTCAGCAACTAGAAAACAATTCATCTGCTAAGGAATATTTAAATCAGGTTATTTACACCATTTTTGTCGAACTCTACCCTGACACAAATAATTGATAGAGAAAACCTTTTTAGAAAACTCCATAAGGTTCGTTCAGATGTGTCCTTAAGACAGAAGTTCCTCGACCATTTTCCAACCAGTTCAGAAAAAGTACTTTCAATATTTTGGCAATTGATTTTTGAAGACATTATTGGAGAAATTATGTCACAGATGACCAAGGTGCAAAAACACAACTCAGAAAAAGAGCAATCTCAACTTACTGGCAATGACCAATCTATTCTGTTCTACATAGCTGGATATATTGTGTATTCTCTTCGTAAAAGATTTTCTAGGTACAGTGTGCATAAACTTACAATCAAATCAGATAGTCAGAATTTTGTTACCAAATATAGCTAATGGTACAATATTCAAGACCGTGGTGGTCTCCAAAAGACATGTGACACTTTGTTTTTGCTAGTACGTTAGATGGAACTGATTGTTCGCAAGACTTCCAGCACAGTCTTAAGTGCAAATTCACTCTTAACTGAACCCTTGATGGAAAACATTATGGAAAGTTTCATGATCAAATACTATTGTAACATTCTAATGGCAAATGAAGAGGGTTCAATTGTTTCAGCCGTTACAGAAGACATTATCCGTTTGTTTCTAAGGATACGTGGTTTTGCTGTTATCCGACTTGAGCGTAACAAGACAAGCAAATGTACCAAAAAGTCATCCTCAAGTTTGAGACAGGCATTGAAAGACATAACCAAAAACTAATTAGAAGTGGTTAATAATAAACTGTAGACTTGTGTTTTTTCATGGATTTATCTTGATTTTTATTTAAATATGTCTTCCCTGATCATTATATTTTAGTGTTGATGTTCATGTAATTTTAAGAATCTTTTAAAGAACAATTTAGTGCTGCTAAATACCGTGCATCATTCAATTGTTGATTTTGTGCTCACATCTACCTGATTATTTGTCTAAAAAAGAAGTGAACCTTTGATGTGTTTTTTTATTAATTTTTTTACAGCTAAGATCATGACTATCTGGTGTTTCATCATTGGTAAACAATGCCCTTTTGAAAATTGTGTATAGAATTATTATAGATAACGCATTAGTTGTTGTTGAGAACAGTTAGTCAAATTGGATTTTGTTCATTGTTTGAGCCATGATTAGGCTGAATTTTTCATCTTTTCATTTTGTTAACTTTCGTAAGTTTGGTCTTTGACAGTAACGTATACACAGTACATGTATTGATTTTGCTCATTGATGACAGCCATACAGTAACCTTCAAATTCAGTTATGTACTTTTACATTGTCCCAATTACATGTCATCTCCTGTTTTTACTTGTATCATCTTTAGGCTATTTTGTGAATAATATGATTAATATTGTTCATATTCATCATCAGGAGTATTGCATGTACATGTGTCAGAAATATATACCTGTGTACTAGAAACTTGTCATCGATGTTGTCACATAAAAGGCAGGAGTTGAAACTCAAACTAAAGCAACTTAGATTTAAATCTATTTATCTCAAACACGCAACATATATTACATATATACACAACACAAAGTGCATACACAAAATCAGTAAATCAAGACATATTTAATTGATATGTCCAAAGTATATGTACAAATAAAATGATATTATCATTATTTTTGCTAGAACTAATTACATTTTTTGTGTCAACATTTAATACGAATCAAGTTGGTTTTACAAGTTTCAATAAAAAAAATCTATAAAAAAACATGTTTAAAAAAATTAATATACGTCCTTGGCATAATATTCAAATAAGCAAAGTGGCGTTAATTTCTGGATATGGAGTAGGGAAAATCCAAGTTTATATCAGCATGTTGCGATAATTATCGAATTAAAATGTCTAGTTCAGTATATCACATCAACAGATAATCAAGAAGAAACTATGAAGACATCCACAGAAAAGCATATCAGTCTGTAAAGGATTACCACGAACATCAGGTAGAGAGTCAATTAAAGTACAGACATGTTAAATATTGTTTGTTAATAGTAAACACGTATTTAGCTTTTTATAGTAAGGTTGGTTATATTGTTTTATTGTGTTTCAAGCACGAGTGTTTTTAGGCGGTTTAAAGTCATTCGAGCCATTGCCGTCGAGGTGACCAGTAACATTATGTTCTCTTCAACTTCCAACTTTATGTAATATGGCAAGTTCTAAACATGGGGAAAGTCCACATTTGAGAGGGTATTATACTAACATCACAGATAAAGAAAGATACGATAACCATAATTTACTGCAGACGTAATTATCAAACAGTTTATTGCAAGTTAAATTTGTAGGTAAAAGGGTGAACTTAAGGAAAATGCAACGAATAAATCAAATAAAGGGCTGCGCTTTAGCGCATGATACGCCCGTTGCTCTTTTAACTTGTCTTTTATGCTTTAAATGAATTTATATGATCAACTAGAAATATATATACAAATCAAAAGGGATGTTACATTAATATATTCACCAAAGTTTCATAAAATCCCTTTTTTTAAGTATAAAAATTCATTACTTAAGAAAACGTAAAATCTAAAATTTATAAAAATGGAAAGGGAGCTTATGTCAATAGAAATAAACAATTTATCAAAGTTGCATAAATCTTTGTGAAAGTGTTAGTTATTGTCCCAAAATTGGAAAATCCCCCCTTTTTTAAGCATAAAAATTCATAACACGGAAATGTAAAATCTGAAATTTATAAAAATTGAAAGGGAGCTTACATCAATAGATATAAACAATTCACCAAAGTTTCATGGACATTGGTGAAAGCCTTTTTGAGTTATTGTCCGAAGTGTTGAAAATCCCCCTTTTTTTATGAATAAAGCCCCATAAATCCAAAACTTAAAATCTGAAATTTATAAAAATTAAAAGGGAGCTTACATCAATAGATATAAACAATTCACCAAAGTTTCATGGACATTGGTGAAAGCCTTTTTGAGTTATTGTCCGAAGTGTTGAAAATCCCCCTTTTTTATGAATAAAGCCCCATAAATCCAAAACTTAAAATCTGAAATTTATAAAAATTGAAAGGGAGCTTACGTCAATAGATATAAACAATTCACCAAAGTTTCATGGACATTGGTGAAAGCCTTTTTGAGTTATTGTCCGAAGTGTTGAAAATCCCCCTTTTTTTATGAATAAAGCCCCATAAATCCAAAACTTAAAATCTTAAATTTATAAAAATTGAAAGGGAGCTTAAGTCAATAGATATAAACAATTCACTTAAGTTTCATGGAAATTGGTGAAAGTGTTTTTGAGTTATTGTCCGAAGTGAGGACGACGGACGGACAGACGGACAACGGTATACCATAATACGTCCCGTCTAAAAGACGACGGGCGTATAAAAAAGTGGTTAAACAGTTCAAATAAGAACATTTATATAAGTTAAATTTTAATGGTATCAACTGTCAGACGAGCTTGTATCAGACTCCAAGGATGAGAAGAAAAATAAGGCCAAACTTTACCCTTGCCTATCAAGAAGCACAAAGAACAAGAGCTAGTATATCTTTAGAAATGGGACAATCACTCAGTTATTTCTACTTATTCTAATAGTTTTAATCTTTTCGTCCTTACCAGGATGACAGGCCCGCAAGCTTAAGATTCAACACCAAAGGACAATGGAGATATGATTGTCCAACATAAAACACGACAACGATCTAGGTGATAAGTATAGTTTTGATCATATTCATAATGCTATTCTAGATTAAAAAAAGATAACATTTAGTTACGATTCGGCCTATTTTATTTGAAAAGAAAACATCTTCTCTGTCTGTATCTGTTAATGGGAAATTAAGAGATCATATAAATTATCTAAAAGATATTGATACAAATTCATTTGATTTGGACATACTGAAAGTAACTGATAATGGTTTATATTTCACCCATTAAAAGAGGGACGAAAGATACCAAAGGGACAGTCAAACTCAGAAATCTAAAATAAACTGACAACGCCATGGCTAAAAATGAAAAAGACAAACAGACAAACAATAGTACACATGACACAGCATAGAAAACTAAAGAATAAACAACACGAACCCCAACAAATACCCTTTTCAAGAACTATTACTCAGCTTATCAGCCACTAAGCTGACTGTTATTGAAGCCTGTTGTAAATACAGCGCAAACACAACGTATTTAATATATTATAACGTAAAGATTGTCGTTACACTTGTGTATTTGAGCATATTAAATAGATTACAATTTACACCGTGTATAACGTTTTTCCCTTCATTCACGTATTCCTCGACATGTTGATGCCGTGCCCAATAATGAATAAGCTGAAATCAATAAGGAAAGCGAACAGAAGCGTTGCAAGAAGACATCTACCAAAAATCGATGATTTGAAAAACGAATCGGAGTTATCTAGGGTGTTTTGTTAGCAACATTTGAAAGAGTAGAACAAAAATAGAAACTTTCGCACAATAACTGTCAACGTTTAGAAATCAAACACACCGCCAACCAAATTAACTCTGCCCAATTTCTGAGGAAATATTCTACAATTGCAATCTTTCTGGGACTCTTTTAAATCCGTAGTACAAAATAGTCCAAGTCTACCAGACATTGAAGAAATTTAATTACTTATTAAATCACAATCGGAAGGTGAAACATCCGATATTATTGATGATTTCGCATTTACATGCTAATTATCAGTGGTTTATGACCACTTCTTGAGCCATGTGAAGATAGAAATTTTCTAACTACAATAGTATTAAAACAGCAAATATAATGAATAACAGCAACGTCGAGCGCACCCTAGAAGATGTACTTGAATTGGTCCACATTAATATTTCTTTTAACCAATATCTTAAATTATAAAATTGTTTTAAAGAAAACATTGCATGAAATAATCCTCTGTTTTTTTCTGTTTTTCAAGCACCAAATTGTTAAATATTAGAGTATAAGGAGAAATGCTGTGGATTTTCTATAAAAATTCCATGTAATTAGCATTGAATCAACACAATGGACACATTATTCTATTTTAAGGAAGTTAAATTAAACAAGCACACCTGAAAGCATTGTCAGACACAACACCACGAAATAACGATTGAGATTATCACATCTTTTAAGACCGTATATAGGCATAGAAGTTTTCAGGCAATCGGGCGACACTTTCGGCACATTACTGGTCCCCATAGTTTTAAGCAAGCTACCGGGGGAAGTAAGACAACGTCTAGTACGGGAACATAGATCAAATACTTATTTTTATCAGATTAACGCAAATCTATTCAGAACGAGATAAATATATTCGATTTATTAAAATAATCTATGCGCCCGTTTAAAGAAATGTTTGTATAAACATAAGCTAATGTGCCTGGTTTACGAGTGTTAATATGATTTCCTTGCATTTAATATCTAAACACTTTAATATAGATATTATGCTTATGTGCACTCCTCCCTTTCAGCGCATATTGAAATATGCTCATATTAAACAAACTACTGATCCCAAAAAAATGAACATAAAGATTTTTGTCAAACACAAACTAAATCGCTCATGATTAAAACTTTAGGTTCTCAAATTAAATTCTCAATTTAACACAATTTATTTAGCCTTACATCCCAACTCGTTTGTTTTACCAGGGGTGATCGTAGCCGGATATCACCCGTACCAGACCACCCTAGCTGGAGTTTCTTTGTTCTGCATCCTTTCTTTTGTTCTGTAATATTTTGACGGGAATGACAAATCCACTATAAAACTAAAGAATTTTAGCATAAAGACCCGCGATTTATTTTCTATTGATATTGATAACTCTTCACAAGGACGACTGGATTTACTCACTGTTAATTTTATATATTTAAACATTGTGTCCTGGGCTTATAAAGGGTATATACTATATAAAGTGATATAAAAAGTATATTAAAACGATGGTGTGGCGTTCTGAACTAGATTTTAGTTATGTCTGTTTGTTATGTTCACACATCGTTGTTAATATGATGGAATTTGATGCGACTGTCATACAAGTTAAGAGGTTCAGCTAGCGTTAAAACCAAGTTTAATCCACCATTTTCTACATAAGAAAAAACATCTTCCAAGTCAGAAATATGACAGTTGTTGTCTATTCCTTTGATGTGTTGAGCTTTTGATTTTGCCATTTGATTGAGGACTTTCCTTTCAGAATTTTCCTCGGAGTTCAGATTTTTTGTGATTTTACTTACAAACGTAAATGATTTGTTTTTATATCTAATTTAAAACAGGCGGAATGAATAACAGTTATACCATTCGAATTTGGTGTGTCGATGTTAGATCACCTTTGTCCTCATAGGCTTTATCAAACCCTTAACTGTTGTTTAAATATTTTCGATAACTCACAAAAATATAAATTTATTGAAAAAAATGCTGGCTTCAGTCTTTTATTATCTTAAAACTCATATCTCAGCATCATAAAAAAAATGGATAAAACATCTATATCGTGTGTATCTAACTGATAATGAGTAAAGTCATTTAAAAAAGGTATCCTTTTTGTTTACAAGTCCTTTTGATACGATATGTTAACTTTCTGCGCAAGCTCTTTCCATACTTCTACACTCGACTTCGGCCGTATACCTACACTTTTTTTCTTAGTTAGACTAGGACTGTTGCTCGTGGGTGTTTTTATTTGAGTCTTTGTTTGGTATTTCTCTTGTAATCTGACAGTTTCCTCATTTGGATTGTTCCAAAGATCTTCAAAGCCGTTTCAAGCGATGGAACTGCAGGTGCCATAGTTTGGTAGGTTTTCATATTCGTCCATTGTGACAATCATAAAATTCAGTTTTTTAATTTCTTCTTGTTTCTCAAGTCTGGTTTGTAATCTCTATATAAAATCTGCTAGTTTATTTGTTTATATTTTGTGATTCTCTCATTCTTTTTTATCTTCTCTTCAAACAGGTACATTATCTAAAGAAGGTCCTAATGAGTTTAACACGACTTGTCTATTGGTTTGTTTCTATCATATATGTCATCTGATAAGTCGTCCTCGTAATCCGGTACGAGATCATCTTCCTCCTCTTTTTATGAAACTGAACTGCCTTTGGTATAATATCTTTATGATCACCTCCCGCTTTACAATTCTCTTTCTGTGTGATGATGATGGGGTCTTTCATGGCAACCAAATCTTCTGATTAAGGAACTGCTTCATCGGTTTCGACGACCGTTTCCTGTGTCAGTATAGACTCTGCCCCTAATATCTGAACATCTCCTGTTTTGTAATTGGTGAAAGTTACATCGTAGGGTTTGCTAGTTCCTATGCATTGTTGCTGGGTAACGTTCTGTTGTGTAATTTCATTTTTGTTGTTTGATGAGTTGAGTGTAGTTTGTAGCTTCGAAGTGATTAATGAGTTCAGTGGAGTTTATAGCTCTTATGTTGGCAGAGAGTGCAGCAGGGGCAGCATCGATCTAGTGGAGTATGATGTCGAATTACATGCCATCTCAAGAAAATAGTGAAGAACACAAATTTCCTTTAAAGGCGAACATGATTTGATCTGCTATAAATTGAGGAATAAAAAATATCTTTTTCTTTCTAATGAGAAGGATTAGCTGTATATTGATTTTGGCTTAATAGAACTCTGGATTGTTTGCACCCAACATGGAGGTTGTAGTGTATAGTATGGTTTAAGGCGACCATGATGCATAACTCCTGATTTCTTCTAATTCTGAATTTTGTACAAAACAGGGCTGAGTACTTCCATCACAACATATGAACCTGACAAAGGGGATTCTAACTTTCTTTAAAATGTACTGGTTTTGTAAAGCAAAGCTTCAACTGTAAATTTATGTGATGATTTATTGTATAAGAAGTGTGATTTAAGTACAAGACGTATAAGTATAGATTATAACATGCCCTTTTTCATATTGGCCCATGTATCATTCCGAGACTCCCATATCGGCCTCGAGTCTTTACCCGAGGGCTGATATGGGTCGAGGGATGATACCAGGTCCAATATGGAAAATACATGTTATAATCTATTTATCACATATTAAAGTTCTGCAGAAAGGTGAAAAAAGTTCAAATATAACAATTTATTGAAACGTAACCGGTAAAATCTTAAATTTTTTGTTCGCAAAAGGATTATCAATAGTCATTAAGGATGCAATGACGTCACGTCATTTGGAATCAGGACACAATAACCAATAACCTCTTTTTTGCCCTGGGCAATTTTGAGGTTATTACATATGCAAAACTCAACGTATTCGTAACAAATATGTGATAGAAGCATATATTCAGACATGCAAGGAAGTTTTAGTGACAATTGCAGAACTGTGGGTAGGACTTTTTGTCAACAATAACAATTTAATATCAACAACCTAGATATAACAATATTAAACAGAAATTTCAATACATTTAAATAATCAAATAGTGCCAAAGTCGTAAATCATCTACTAACTGTGTATTGAAATAAGCACTGCCTCCCTACTAACCAAATAGGGAATATACACGGTCTCCACGCGGACGCTTTAAACCAATCATATCCCTGTGATAGAAAAGTTTTTATGTTTAGTAAATTCTGACTATATTTTGTTTGAGTTTAGTTTTCATGTTTCTTAGGTCAGTTATACTTCTTATACTAATATATTAATTATCAACTAGAACACACCCGCGAAATCGCGGGCATTCAGAGCGTAGTTTAAAGTATGTAAAGTGTTGTTGGAAGAATTTTGTAAAATACAGAATGACTGGAGAATTTCAGCAAAAGTATCATAAGTCATAGGTTATTGGGGACAGGAAAATGATTTTTTACCCTCCACCTTTATTTCCAAAGTTCCCAATTTTTGGTTTTCTATCAATTTCAATATGAACATACTAAATACATACATTTAGTATTCTATGAACATTTATTTAAGTAAGGAGCCTGTAGTTCAGTGGTTGTCGTTTGTTTATGTGTTACATATTTGTTTTTCGTTCATTTTTTGTACATAAATAAGGCCGCTAGTTTTCTCGTTTGCATTGTTTTACATTGTCATTTCGGGCCTCTTGAAGCTGAGTATGCGGTAGGGCTTTCATACCACATCTTCTTTTTTTTTATGTAATCAATGAATTTTGTAAAAGATTTAATGACTGGAGAATTTCAGAAAAAGTATCAAAAGTTCACATAAATAATTTTAGCGCTTATCTGTATATTATGAACATTCATTACTATATAAATAAAGCGTATTTACTTTCGATTCTAAGTTTACTAATCGATCCATGGTGATCATTGATATAGTATACAGACCCTCTCTATTTAATAAACTCTGTGACCGCCGTGGATAGTAAAATTGAAAAAAATTCTGAAAATACACTTGATACGTAGTATATGTATGTTCAAAGTATACAGAAAACGCAAACCGGAAGTCTAATCTGACTTAAAATTTCGTACAATGACGGGACAATATCCGGATGCCTTTTTTCTTGTTTTTCTCCTAAAATAACTCAATCTGAATAATCATATGAATGGATGACAAATGCAACTATGCACTGTACCTATAGGACACAGAGGCGTGTTGATTAATTTATTCTGGAAAGAAGAGAAGCGACACCAAAAATGAGGTCTTCTCGTTTAATAGTATAGATACTTATAATTACATGTATGCATGATTTATGAATGTTATGAATAAATGCATGTTTAAATGATGTGTAGATGTGATATGTTAGTGTAATTACTGAAAACTTAAAAGAACTTTAAATCTCTTTAATTATTGTGTTTTATGGTCCAAAACGGTAAATTATATAAAACAGCTATTTTTTTGTAAATTCATAACTAACCTAATCTGCATATCAAAATTAATTAAAATCTTTATCAATTTATGACTTTATTTAAAATCTGAAATTATTATAAAACATTCATTCTATAAGATTTAATAGTCTAATCCAATTTACTGAAATTATTGTTTGGTTTATATAATTTACCGTGAAGGCTCATCTCAAACAGTTATTGTGAAACGGAACTATCAGACCATCACATAACTCCTAGCTTCGAGTGTAGTTCTAGTAAGAAAGAAGAATGGCAAGCTGCGGCTATGTACAGATTATCGCCAACTTAACAGAATCACGAAAAAAGACAGCTATGCTTTGCCTAGGATAGAAGATCTTTTTGATTCAGGCAGTTCATACTCTACATGCGTTGATAGAAGAGCGGGTATCACCACGTGGAGATCCTAGAGCAGCATAAATAGAGAACCGCATTCACAGTCGGTCCTCCACTCGGGTTCTACGAGAACAACAGAATGCCGTTTGGTTTAACCAATTCGCCTGCAACCTACCAAAGAATAATGGAGGAATGTTTATCAGATTTGCACCTTAAGATTTGCTGTATCCTTATAGACGACGTCATCATCATTGGCAGAACATATGTAGAACATTTGGACAATATCCGCCTAGTATTTGCCAGGATTCGAAAACACCAGACAAGTGCTCATTCCTCAAGACCAAAGTGAAGTACGTCGGCCATGTTGTTTCAGCGGGTGTGGAAGTTGATCCAGGCAAGACAGATGAAGTTGTGAATTGGCCAAATCCCACCAGTCCTTAAAATGTAAGACGATTTCTTGGATTCGTCGAATATTATCGTCGCTTCATTCGACACTTCAGCAAGATCAATAAGCCACTTACAGAATTAATGCCGAGTCTTATGAAGAAGAAAGTAAGGAAACATGAACAGAAACAATGCGCTGAGGTCCAGATCAAGAAAAAGCGTTTGAAACACGATAGAAGTATTTTTCCAACGTAAACTACAACATGAATGAAAATTTTGACAGTTTTTTTTCAAACTCAATCAAAATTTCTAATGGCAATTTTCAAATTACGATCGGTTCATACAATATATATTACAAACAACACAACATATATAACATATTCACAGTACTGAAACATTAATGAATTCACAATACAAGTTGATATCCACATGGAACAATTTTCGGAACGTGTTGATTGTTGACACCAGAAGCTACCTTAATGTTACTGGTCAATATACGTAAGAAGTCTGTAAACGTAGAATTGTCGATGACGCGCACACAGTTAAAACACAGGTGACATCATCTTATTTGAACTGTGACGAAATATTACGTTGCGCGTCAAACATGGTGTCTTGTTTCGGGGCAGTAAATACACAAGAAACAATTTAAGGGTAACGTAGCGATTCAACACTTAATATTTTATACTGGGAGGAACCAAGGGCCAGAAATGGAGACATCTGCAGGAATTAAGCGCTTCAGACATTGATGAGGATGTTAATCTACAGGAAGATACACCTGTAAAACAGGAAGAGCAATCTCAGAACCAGATACGTCACCAGTACCAGTCAGACGATCAGGGAGAGACCGTAGAAAAAATTAAGACTAGTAGAGTTCAATATTTCTTACTGAAATAGTAACTATCCTCGTGGTCATGTAGCAATGCATTGTCACAATCAGACACCAGCTCATGGAGGTAAAAATACTTAAAGACAGCCAGACAGCTGTTTTCGTCATGACTCTCAATTGGAAATCTACCAATGTCATGGATAACATTACAGACACTGAGACATAAGAAAAATATTGGGACACTCCTGACACACATCATATATCCATTGCGTTGTATTTGATCCGCACAATGCTTATATACCGCGAGTTATTACTAAGAAAATTAGAATTACGGATTAAGATCAAAATGATAGTATTAATGAATGAGTTGTGTCAATGTTTGACATTAAAATCAAGCTCAGGATCCAGAGCATATGATAAAACCAGACGATAGTGTGCAACATGTAATATCACCAGTAATAATGAAATTAATATAATTTGTCTATTAAGAATGTTCATAAATACATTGATGAGGATGCTAATACACAGGAAGATACACCTGTAGAACAGGAAGAGCAATATATGGAACCAGATACGTCACCGGTACCAGTCAGACGAACAGGAAGAGACCGTAGACCACCAGCATGGATGTCTTCTGGTCTGTACGACATCACAGCTATTGGAACTACTTCTGTCGGTCATACTACTACCACGGAACATTCGAAGCCAACAGCTGAGTGGCAACAAAAAGCTGAGTACATTTCAATTTCAGCTATAACACGTTTGTTCTCAGGATTACAGCGAGAAGCAGCCTTAGACATTTTGGATATAGTTAACTACCATTAGTTTAGGAATGACGGGACGTCATTTTATTGCTTGTGGGAATGTGTGGTAGAGCTATACTTTTATGTTTTATGTTAATTATGATTTTATATTATTAGAATATACTAGTATACTGGATATATTCTATTTGCCGTTATTATAATGTGTAGTCTGCGAATTTATTCAGGTAGGAAATTACCTATTGATTATGTCTTTTCTATTGGTCAGTATGATTTAGGTGGGAATCGTTTGTTTAACTTTTCTTTCTTTTTGGCAGTTGGCTATTTATATGAAGTGGTAGCCATTTTCTTCAGGTTATTTTGAAGTTGTCATATCTTTGATATTGAATTAGTCTAGGACTATCATATTCTTATATAAGGTATTACATATAGTGATTAAGAATTAAACTGATTCAAACCAATCAGTTGGTGAAACAAAGACCTTTGCACTACATGTGAGGGTCAAATTTCACTTAGAATATATACATCAATTCTGATGAAATAAAAAACAAAACATCAACCTATCAACGTTTTGTTTTATTTAAATACAAGGGAAGCACGACTACATTCTTAGAAAAGTATAGGAGGTAAGACAAAAATAAATATTAACCTAAATATGGAAAAGATCTCAGTTTGGCAACTAGCATATAGCTATATAGGAACCAGGCCAAAAAACACTAGTATAGTTTATTATTTCTTACTGAAATAGTAAAAACAAATCATCATAGATACCAGGATAAATTTTATATATACGCCAGACGCGCGTTTCGTCTACAAAAGACTCATCAGTGACGCTCGAATCCAAACAAGTTAAAAATGCCAAATAAAGTAACTGTCCTCATGGACACAATCAGACACCAATTCACGAAGGTAAAAATACTTCAAGACAGCCAGACAGCTGTCTTCGTCATGACTCTCCATTGGAAATCTACCAATGTCATGGATAACATTACAGACACTGAGACATAAGAAAAGTATTGGGACACTCCTGAGACACAGGATATATCCATTACCAGTACCAGTCAGACGATCAGGGAGAGACCGTAGAAAAAATTAAGACTAGTAGAGTTCAATATTTCTTACTGAGATAGAAACTATCCTCATGGTCATGTAGCACTGCATTGTCACAATCAGACACCAACTCACAGAGGTAAAAATACTTAAAGACAGCCAGACAGCTGTTTTCGTCATGACTTTCAATTGGAAATCTACCAATGTCATGGATAACATTACAGACACTGAGACATTTTCCTTAATGAATTTATTTTTCGTACCACCCAAGCATAAATTTTGTTTGTTTTGATGAAAGGACAAAAAAGCATTTAATAACCTAATATATTTTTCTTCTCCCTGCATCAAAATATTTGTTCTTTGATGTCAGAAGTCGGAATAATTTTTTACATAAATAACCATAACTCGCAGCCTCAAGAGTTAAATAGTCGTTCCATTGTTAGAATATGGCCATTACAATGTGTAAGAAACAGACCTCATCTTAGATGCATGATTTTTTTTGTTAGTGGCTTTGAACTAGCTGTCAGTTACTGCGAGTTCTATCAGATCAGTGCTTAGTGTCTTTTTTTTAAATGTTTTTTTGGTAGATGTATTTCTATTTGTATCCATCTGATGACTTGCGCCTTTTTCGACTGATTTGTATAGTTCGTTCTTATGTTGTACTGTTATACCACTGTCCCAGGTTAGGGGAGGATTTGGATCCCGCAAACATGTTTAACCCCGCCACATTCTGTATGTTTGTGTCTGTTCCAAGTCAGGAGCCGGTAAATCAGTGTTTGTCTTTTGTTGATGTTTGACATATTTATTTTGCGTTCATTTTTTGTATATATATAAAGCTTTTTGTTTTCTCGTTTGAATTGTTATACACTTGTCATTTCGTGGCTTTTTACAGCTTACTATGTGGTATGGACTTTTTTCATTGTTGAAGGCCGTACGGTGACCTATAGTTGGTCATTTCTGTGTCATTTTGGTCTCTTGTGAAGAGTTATCTCATTGTCAATCATACCACATCTACTTTTTTATATAACTAATCTTTAAACATTGTTGCAAGTGAATAATCGAGAAAAAAACAGAATTTATTTGATCCATTTTCCGGGATATCTTACAATGCTTGAGAAATATAAAAAAATGCGAGCTAAAGATTGATTTTTTTTTAAAGAATTACTGGTGGATTATTTTGTTCTCAGTAGGCTCTACTCATTATATAACAGAAATTCAGCGTTGATAAGTACAAAATGTACTCACTCAGTAATAGTATTCATAAATTTGTATTTTAAAAGATAATTGTATTCAGATGATTACTCACTTTCTGGTGCAAATAAGGGAGTATAAAAGAGGGACGAAATATACCAGAGGGAAGTCAAACTCATAAATCGAAAATAAACCGACAACGCCTAAAAATGAAAAAAGACAAACAATAGAACACATGACACAATATAAAAAGTATAAAGAGTATAAGGCATTCTGGAGTTTCCATTTGTATACTCGTGAAATTTGAAAAGTTCGTAGAACTTTTACCAGATTGGGGAAATAAAGTTATTGGCATTAAGTTTAATATTGTTCAACCATTTACATGTTTAACTACATATCTTGTTAAAAAGCCGCTGGTCAAGCAACCAATAAGAATAACATTTTATTTCAAAACACTAAATTTCATAAACAGAAACTTAGATCAATGCAAATACAACTTCAGGCAAGCTGAAGAATTATAAGTATCAGAAAAAATATGTAGCTTCATGAGGAAAAAGGTGCCGGTTTTTATTAATTAGTGAGAAAACGACGAGATCCAGTAAATGCTTCAACTTCTGCCCTCACTTATATATCTTTAATTTGATTCGTGATGCATAGGCGGAATGTTTTCAAGATTTGGCTACTACAATGGACTCTGAAAATTTTGACAAAGAACACTTTACTATGGTAGAAAATGATACAAACCATTGTACGAAAAAAGTAACTGAAAATCAAATAGAAAATATTTCACCTTCGACAGACGATGAAGAGAAGGATATTTTGGCATATATGAAAAATAAATAATCTGCAGGTGAAGAACATATAGCAGCTGAACACTTGAATAATGGTAGACCTATTATGATAATTATGTCTATGTTTGAATATTTACATATTCGAACTTTATTAAAAGGTAGCCTATGCCTATTATTGCAGCTTTAGTTATAACTAAGCTTTTATAACCGAAGGAATTAAGACGAAATTAAAACTATATGTGGCTCTAATGGATGAAAGGGAAAACCTTTGACATTTTTCGGCATCTCGGCTTAATGAGAGAAATGCATAAGCTTAATTCAAACGATGACGAACTGGTCAAGTTAAGAAAAAATGGTTTGAAATCTCAAATAAACATTTAAGGGTAATGACTCCTTCTGTGGCCTGTGAATTACGACATTTTTAAACTGCAATAATATCAAAACAGCAAAGACAATGAATAATAGAGATGGGCCGTTTTGTATGTATACCAAGGGGAACCTTCATGCAAAGCATTAAGATTCATGTGGACCCTATGGCTAAAATGGCTGTGTTTTCACCTCAAAATTTACTCTGAGTACAGACAAACCTGCGCATCTGTAAAAAATTTCAGGCATAGCATGCCCTAGATATATAAATTTCAAACATGTTTTATGTTTTAGAAAAATAAAAACTGACCAGGATTTTGTCGTGCACTTTTTTCATTCCTCCAGAAGGTGCCAAAATAAACTAAGTTGGGGAAACAGTTTTGAGAACTTCCCACAGGTAATAATTGAAGTGAGCTTTATTAAATGACAAGGACATTAGATGGACAATAGATACCTGACAATAATTGGTTATTTAAACTGTGTACCTGAGTGGACCATATCAAGGTAAATTCAACTGTTTGTTAATTTTATCATTTTCTGCAGGGACGAAAAAAAGTGTACGGCAAATTCCAGTTAAGTTATGAATTTTCTAATTCATACAATCTCATTGGCACTCACACCACATCTTCCTATATCTATTTTAATGCATATGCATTTGAATTCTATTTATCTAGGGCATGCTATGCCTTAAAACCTTTCCAGAAGCACAGGTTTGCCTGTACTCAGAGTAAATTTTGAGGTGAAAATACGGCCATTTTAGTAATAGGGTCCACATGAACCTTAAAGTTACTATTTATTTTTCATTGCATTTAATAGAGAAAGGAAATTTGGTGAAAATAAAACCCAAGATTTTTGTAGAAAATCCACAGACTTTAATACAGAGTTGTTTGTTATAATATTTTAAACATAGATTACTCGCTTGTTTTACTATGATGTGCTAGCGTTTAATATTTACAAAAGGTCCTAAACATCTCGTGCTGAGTCACTGAAGTCGAGCGGACCCTAGGAGGTGTACTTTATTTGGTGCATATATATATATAAATTTAAGGTTTATGACCCCCTTATGTACGTACGAATTTTTCAAACTTCAATTGTATCAAAACTACAGATATAATGAATAATAGAGCTATGCCATTTAGTACATATACTAAGGGGAAACTTGATGGAAAGCATAGTCATTTACTGTTTCATTGCATTTACTAGAGAAAAAGAGTACTTTGTAGTTAATAAACCAAGATTTTTATAGAAAATCCACAGCCTATAATACAGAGATTTTTGTTATAAAATTTGATACATAGATTTCTCACTTGCTTTCTACGGTGTGCTACCGTTTATTTTCTACAAAAAGTTTTAACCAACCTGTGAATACCAAAATACCTCGTGGTGAGTCACTAAAGTCGGGTGCGCCCTAAAAGGTGTACTTGATTTGGTTCATATTTTTATTTGATTTAACCAATAACTACATTTGAAACAGTTTAAAGGAAATCAATGCTAGCACTCCTCTATCAGTCATCAATTTACCAAATATAAGAATACAAGGATAAAGGCTGTGGATTTTCCATAAGATTTCTATGGGTTTAGCATTGAATCAACACAAGGGTACATTATTCTTAACCAATATCTGAATTTTAAACTTGTTTTACAGAAATCATTGCTAGTTCTGCATACAATAATTATTTATCTATCAAGCATCGAGCCTAATATGAGAGTACAAGGAGAAAGGCTGTGGATTGTTTTATAAAATTTCCATATGTTTAGCATTGAATCATCCCAAGGGTACATACTTTCAAAATCAATAGAGAAACGAAAAGGTGTACGGCAAGGTTGTACTTAGTCATCAACAGCATACAAGGTTTTTATGTATTCACTATTGCAGTCTTTAGAAAAGGATTATAAGCATGTTAAGATCAATTTATTGTGGTATTCCAACTGTATCCGACGTTGTTGCGCCAATTTCAACAGATCCTCATGAAATACAAACTGCAGAATGTACAGACAGATCATGCGAACGAATAACGATATTAACTTCGTGAGCCAAAATCAACATAAAGTGTTGAGATCTAAACTTATATTCAAAGCACTTAAGACGAATTCAACACTATATGTGGCGTTAATGAATACAAGGAAAGGTTTTGACATTGTTTGACTTAATAAGAGAAATGCTTAAGTTTGGTGTTGACGGAGACAACTGGTTATTTCTAGAAAATGGTATGAATTGTCAAATGAAAAATTAATTGGAAAGGGCTGCTGCATATCGCCAACAAAGAAATATGGTTACCAAACTAAGAGGTCAGTCTATAAGAACTACATTATAGAGCGTTGCACTGGCGGTCCAAAACAAAAATATTTCTGGCCAACAATTAAACCCTTTTTTAGAAACAAAAGTAGTCAATTTGACAACAATATTGTATTGTGCAATGATCATGACATCATAAATGATCAAGTTAATGTTGCAGAAATGTTCAATGATGATGTTGTTTATTGTAGCCAAAAATATTGGCAATGATAGTTGTAAAGTAAAAGATAAACATTCAAACATTAAACCTTTTATAAAGACATGTAATGTTCAAGGCAGCTTATCTTTTAATGAAATTAATGATGACTTTGAGGAAAAACAAATTAATAAAACCAATGTAAACAAAGCTAAAGGCTTTGATGGTGTTTCAGTTAAAATTTTGAAAACAGCCGAAACCAATAATTGTAAAAACCTGTTACAAAACTAATTAATATGTTGAAAACAGCCGTTTAATCAGAGTTTCCTTATCACCATTGGAAGCACATGTATTTTTGTATAAGAAAAATAGTCATCTAGAGGCAGGAAACTACAGACCTGTTCGCATACTACAGTATACTACTAGCAGAAAATAGAATATTTTAGTGAGTTATTTTATCCTTTGTGTCCGCTTTTAGACCCGGCTTTGGCTGTAATACAGCATTTCTAAAATTAAGTGAGGACTGGAAAAAAGCAGAGGATCAATATTTTTACTTGCATCTGTTTTATGGGCCTTTCAAATGCATTTGATTGCCTACCCTCAAAGCTTCCTGTTATTAAAATTGAATGCATATAGCCTGTCAAATGATCTATTAAATCTTATCTACAACTGGTATATATCGAACAGAAAACAAGGTGTAAAAGTTGGTGCATACTTTACTATGATTTACAAAGGTGTACGGCAAGGTTCAATTTTTGGTCCCGTGCTTTTCAATATTTTCTTATCGACATTTTCGATTTTGTAAAAGAAAATGAATGATACAACTATCCAGATGACAATACATTGTCAGACTCAGGACCAAATCTAAACGGAGTAGTTAAATCTTAATGCTCCTTGGAGTGACAAAAATTAATATATTATAAATTTATATTCAAAACACTGATTTTTAAAATTTGTAAATAAAAGCATGAAGGCAGTTAAATTTACTAAAGATAATTTGAAAACATCTATCAAAATTGGGATGATTAACTATTTATCACTCATATATTATGGTTAATTTCAATTATTGTTCTGTGGTTTGGCATTTTGTGGGTACGGTAACACTTAAAAAAATGGGGGAAATACACATTCCTTGAGGTACATCTATGAAGATGTAAGTATTGACTATGAAACTCTTTTGTTGAAATAGTGTTCACCTTCTTAAAAAAAACCAACGACGTCTACGAATGATGGCAATAGAAATTTTTAAAAATATTACACAAAGAGTCACCCGTGTATATCCATGATATTATTAATTTTGAAAGTGTACCTTGCTCTTTCAGATAGCGACAGAATGTTAAAGTACCACAGGTGAGAAAACACAATTTGGACTTCATCATAAAAGTATGCTGTAGCTACACTCTGGAATGATCGGTTTGACCCGATCCCGGCGCAGTCGAATCTGAACCAGTTTAAAAGTGTGATGAACAACTGGAATATGCAAATACTGCAGTTTTACATGCAGCTTTTAGAACTAGTTTATCTGTCTTTATTTCATCTATTTGCATGTGCTTATAATCTAGTTTAGTGCTTTACTTGTTTGTGCTTTGCTTTTATACTTTAAACATTTTTGCTTATGCAATATAGCTTTCATACTTTATACGTCTTAAATATGTTTTATATGTCTTATACCCAGTATGTCTTGAATATTGTATCTGTTGTTATTGTTATTACTTTCAGCACAAGGCTCTACAGAGCTTGTTTGTAATATTCATGTAACCCGGCTTAAAATAGAATTTTCTATTCTATTGTCTTGGACATTAAATGATAAACCTGTACTACTTTTTGAATCGGCAGTTCATTTGGAAATAAGTAGAAATTTTACTATAAATGCCGAGGTGAAAGAAGTTGTGGGTAGGCATAGTATTACTGCTTTTGTCATCATAAGAGAAATGTGCAAAGCTTGAAGGACCACACGGGAAAGTAAAGAATTCAGTAGAATATGAAATGGTATAGGCAGTGATATTATAACGAATACAGATATGATATTTTACAGAGTATACTTCAAATATGAAAACTCTGCAGGATAAAGATTGAATACAGAAAATGTTACTTTCTTTCATCAACAGAGATCGTTCATAGTGAAAGAAAAGCAAGGCACAAATTACGCCATTACTCTTTTGCTGAAGCAACCCGTTAGTGTTGTCTTCAGTTGATCAAGGCAATACACGCAGAATTGGATAAATCGTATACTGATGTAAAGTTAGACAGCACATCTTGCACGCTTGAGGCCAATGAATCAAATATTCAAAATGAAAATATAAATAAAGAAATTTTGATGGCAAGTTTTTATCTACTGATCAGGTTTAAAATGTACCGGTGAATGAAATGTGTCTCATACTGAAATACCACGCTCGGTTAAAGAAAATGAGTACTTTGTGTTATATAATGAATCAAATATGGGACGGTTGTGGAACATGGAATTCTAAATCAACATGATGAACTTAGACAACATATTGTGTACGGCAAAAATGATAGCAATTTGGTTTCATGTATTTAGAAGTTATCTTTGTGGTAAACAAATAAAAAGTATTTTATTGCTATAGAACCACAACCTTATGATTCTAATTTGTTCATCCTTAAACGTTATTATATATGCCCCTCTGAAAAGAATGAATTCTTACCAAAAAAAAAACATCAGTTGGTTCGATAAAAATGCCGAGCGATTCACTTGAAACTATGAATAAAGTCATTATAGCAGAATACATAGGAACTTATCCTATTGAAATAGTTAAAATGCATGGTATCGCTAAAATGACAAATCAAGAATGTATCAGAACTTCACCTGAGACTAAATCGCAAGTTAGATCAGAGATAGAAGCTGGTAAATCAGTTAATAAACTTTCACTGATAAATTTGACTCTGAACATCAGACACGTGACTCAAAATATGTTCAAAACGTTAATTATCGTGGAAAAAAATTAAAACATCCTTTCAACAAACAAAATATTGCAGCAGGTGATGATATGTAAACTGTCATTATATGAATTCTGCCAAGCATCCTTTTTTGGAAGAAATTGTTCAGACCAAAGTCAGGCAAAACCACCAATTGTTGTCTGCTATGCAGATTTTGAAATGAAACATTTTGCCAGTGCCTGTAGGTCATCAATAATTGGTGTTGACAGAACATTCAATTTGGGCGCCTGCTTTATAACGACAACAGTTTACCAGGAAACAAACTTAAACGTAAAGGGAAAAACACAAACACAAAAATAATAGGACTAATTTATTTGCATTGGGACGGTTCTTGCGCATATTGACTCAGTGCTTGATACCACAATTACAGATACATTGCTTAGTTATAGCAATCTTATGATTAGTTCAGATAAGGAAAAGGCATTAGTTCAAGCTATCAAAGACAGTTTTCCAACATCTGAACTAACATTGTGCACAAAACACTAGAGCGAAAATGTTACTAGGCATTTGCGATGAAAGGTTGGCGTGAATTACAAAAACGCAAAACAAATGTTATAGGACTTGTTTGGGATAGTGGTATGATAGAAGCGGATTCTACGGTAGATTTTACCACTAATGAACCTGATGAAGACCTCGTTGCTCCATACCTTTCGCAAAAACTCTTTCCTACTATTAGGGATTACGTGTACAATGCTCGAAAAACAGAGTCAAGATTTCCATTGCAATGGAAAAACAACAACATTGTGAGGCAATAAATCATATCTTGAAACTAAATCAAGATTGGAAGCCTGAAAAACTGCCATAGTTGATTAATAAAATACATAAAGAAATGAAGACGCAAGAACGTCTTGTCAATGGCTCACTTTATGGACATGTAGACTTTGAGCTAAGCTTCTCAGTAAACCATTTACAATGCACAAAATCTTACTGGCAGATTAAATCGGAGAGAGAAAAGGCATTTGCACTGCAAATATTCTTAACTCGTGGGAGAAAGTTAAAAACAAATATCGAGTCCACCAATTCAACAGATGGTGGGTTGACAATCCCCAAAACAAGTGCATGTGCACGTAAGCCTTGTCAAAGGAAACATACGAAAAGTGTAAAAACTACATCTTACAAAATACAGTGAACCATAATGGTAAAAAAAATCTACGGCTTATCAATATGGACCACAATGTACAAAATTTATAAGGATTATGTTAGATATGAATGTAAATATTACTATTATAATAATGACTAAACAAAATAAAAAAAAAACATGGACCCCAAGGTATAACCACGTCCTCGTCGTGAGGTCTGGAAATACGCTTGAATAATAAATATGGTAAAGCGTGGCTGAGAGTAGACTACAAATGAAGCATCTTCAAAAAATTTAAAACCACCATGTACATAGCATATGACGATTGTGTTAGATATGAATGTAAGCAATATAACAAAGCGTTCTACAAATGAAGCATCGCTTTGATATAGCAAGATCACAGTTAGATCATACCATAACTCAAATGAATCAAGAGATCATATTCTATTATGCCGACTTTATATTTATCTACATTCGTTTATTCATACTCTAACTTTACTAAAAACATTACATACATTATCTTAAACATATTATTTATATTTAATTATAAAATGCTTCGCTGGGTGCAGCCTGAAATGACCGCAGAGGTCGAATCCTGAACAGTTGGGGCTAAAACGGACACAATGTTTGCGCTTGATACAGGTCTGAATCTGGATTGTATTAAATATTTGACACATAATAGGTTTCTGACACAGACTAACTGTAGTCAAAGAACAGAGAATTAGTTATATGATATGAATTTATTTCAATTTTCTGCTAATGTGCAATACACTATGCTGTTGCAAATTGATACCACCACCCCCCTCCCCCCAAAAAAACCAATACGAAATATAAGTTCCCTCCCCCTTTTTTTGCTTTTGTGCAATACACTATGCTGTTGCAAAAAAAAACTTACATTTTAAGAAATTCTATTAACCTCTGAAATCTAAAATGAGTAAAGAATCTTCTCCCCCTTCCCCCTCCCAAAATAAACCCCAATTCTTTCCCTCAAGTTAATGGAGTTTTCAACCATAATTACCCATTTAGATACATCATCAAAGTCTTTATACGACCGCAGAGGTCGAACCCTTATCTGAACAGTTGGGGCAAGTTTGGACACAAAATTCAAGCTTGATACAGCTCTGAATTTAGATTGTGATTAAATAGTTCACACAGCATAGGTTTCTTAGGCCGTATTTGGCACAACTTTTTGGAATTTTGGATCCGCAATGCTCTTCAACTTTGTACTTGTTTGGTTTTATAAATATTTTGATTTGAGCGTCACTGATGAGTCTTATGTAGACGAAACGCGCGTCTGGCGTACTAAATTACAATCCTGGTACCTTTGATAACTATCTGACACCGAATGAATGTGGTCTAATGAAGTTATTTTTTTTTATTTTGCTTTTGAGCAATACACTATGCTGTTGAATATTAATCCCCTAAAAAAATTATTTGAAGTAATGAATTGTAGAAGCAGTTTGGCCATAATTCAGCAGAGTTATGTGGTTCCCCCCTAGTTTTGTTGAATTGGATATTGTCCCATGTGCTTTTGTCCCATATTCTTTCATTTACAGTTACCTCTTATTACTAGTTTAATCAAAGAAAATATATGAATAAAAAACCAATATAGCCAACAAATTTATTAATTTTATAATAACTTTTTCTGTGTCATACAGATTTGAATGCATGTCACTAAGACTACTGCGGTATATATCAAACTTTTTACTTTATTACTTAAACTAAATATTTTCCACTGAAATTTTTCATCAGAATCACTGAAACTAGATATATAGGGTTTCAAGTTACTATACTTCCCAGGTATTTACGATTTGTTTTAGCATATCCACAAAGTGCAAATCAGCACAATCTAATCCTTACAAACTAATGAATATGTGTTCGTTTGTAGCCAGCTAACAAGCACTAGTTTAAATCAAAGAGCAGATTGCTCTGAGGGATACGATTGCCCATTGTTTCATTGACACATGTATGCATGTAGCTGGATAATATTATTTTCAAAACTAATTCAAATGACAAACAGACATGTAAAATAGTTACAAAATAGCCAAACCCGGATAAAAGTGTATGAACAATGTAATTAGGTCTATTGTGTTTTATTTTTGTACTATCAATACCAAGTTTACATTCCACAGCAGTCACTGACTGACTCAGAGTGAGAGATGTCAGAGAAGGTATTTTATTTCACTCATTGGTTATTATATTTTATTAAGTGTCTGTTAGCGATGCACCGACGTATAGTCATCAATGTGCTGATGGATCGTCGTATGATGTAGATGTAGATGTAGATTTCAATTCGTATCTTATCACCTTTTTTCCTACGTTAATTCTAGGAGGAACCCCATTCCTAACTCTTTAAATATTTAATTCCCTTTGGGTCAGTCATCATGGCTCCTTTCCGTACATATTTATCGGTGTAAATTGCATTCGATTTTAATATAATACGGTGTTTATTGACAGAACGAGCTAATACTCGACATCTTGTTTATATTCAGAATTCACGGAAGTTACTGCCGGAAGGAAGACAACTCGAAACGACAATATGGAAGACGCCATTTCGCCTGAAGGGGTGTTCTACGATGTGGAATATATTTATTTTAATCTAAATGATGCATATGATTTAAAATTATGCATCAACAATAACCCTCAATAGCAGACATACATAGAAAAGATCCCATGAGTTATAAATTAATTAATTGAGTGGGGAATACAGAGCAACCATTCAATCTAAAACCCCTTAAAGTCAAGAAAACTATACGCATGCGCATAATTTCCAAATCAAACCCTGTGGCAAGATATATTCCAAATGCTTATTAAACGACCTAGATGGTTCTCAATTTCTTTATGGAAGAACAATCTCAAATATCAGTTTCATAACGGTAACATATAAGAAAAACTCCACTTCAGTTCTTATATGACAGAAATAGATTTATCGGTATTCAGAGAACTCTCGCATTTTATAAAAACTGGGAATTACCTCTGACGTGTTTCTAAATTTATAACTACACTAAATATAAATACTGCTTAATTCTGATTTTCCGTGTTGTTAAAAACACGCATCGAAGTCAAGGGAATTATCAAACATGAAGATTATGAAAAGAACATTATAGGAAAGTTGATTAAGTTCAATCCCTTCGTTTGTTTTTACCTTTTAAAGCAAGACAATCATAAGAATCTGAGATGTTCCTTAATGTTTAGAATAAAACGATTGACGTGAGGGAAATTGCTCTGAGCCACCGGTATAAGTCTACAGATTGCATGAAAGCAATCGTATCCCAAAAAATGACTTAGAGTTATCTCCACTTAGAATTATCACTAAAAAATTTTACATCAAACTTCTGTTGAAAAAAGTCAAACTTTGTTGTGGGATCTTACATAGAATTCTTTGAGTGTTATCAAATCTCTCATCAATAAGTTTGTGCACAGGGAATATTTCATTGGATTGATTGCTTTCAATCAAAGTTTCCTAATGTGAATGAATGAGGACTAAGACCACTCTGCAAATATATCCATTTGCTCTTTTTGACCTCTGTTATATCACGGTTTAATTCTTCGATTTCTTTTTCCCCCTATTTTTTCATTCTGCTCAACTCTGCTTTGTGTTTGTGTCTCCTTCTACATAATACTCCCATAAGGTACATGGGTCTTTCATACAATGGGATCTGTCCTTATTTCCATCCGATTTATGGCCTCGAACATGACAAATAAAACATGTCTGGGTTTTATAAGGCCCTTCAGGCTCAGGTAAGTGGATGAACTTTTCAATTTTTTTCTGAGCTGCAAAAGCTTTCCCATACTTGTCATTTAATTCTTTCAGTTTATCAACCTGTTTCTCTTTTGAATCTTTGATAGACTTCTTCTTTTCATCTCCCCTGCATGGTTCTTTGTTATTACTGTAGTTCTCACAGGGTTTTGTGATGGTAGCAGTTTTCAAATTTTTAACTGCAGCTTCAATCTTTCTCCTATGACCTAGGGGCATACTTTCATGGTTAACAGGTCTTCGTTGGTCTTCACTGTGCAGATAGTTTCAACATCTGTAGATCCATGTTCATTAAATGTGGCAGAGAACTTCTTATAGTCAGGACCAAGTTTTAAGAAAAAGTCTTCAGAAGTCATTTCAAAACTCATTATTGCCAAAAATGGGTCTTACTTTCCAAGAGAACACATTTACTAATGCCAATTTTGTGTTTAAATAAACTAAAAGAATCAAATTTAAGATGGGGGTGTTTTCAAAGTATGTGTATGTTTAGATTCTTATGAAGGTAAATGATGTTTACCTATCTTCACCTGTCAAATGGAACAAGCACTAGAACAGGTGGACAATACCATCATCTTCTTCTACTATACATAATCAGTTAAAATTCATGCTAGTTGCATGAAATTTAAGAATGGATTTTAAAGAACAAGAGTGCACACGCTGAAATGTCTCGCCTTCTTTACTAATCATTGATATCATGTTGATAGTTCTAAATATAAAGCTTTATTACAACCGTCACATAAACTCAACATAAACCAAGAAAACTTAAAACATTGATCAATGAGCCGTGAAAATGAGGTCATGGTCAGATGAACCATGTCAGTCAGACCTGTACAGCTAACAATTCTTCCATACAACAAATAAAGTTGACCTATTGCTTATAAATTTAAAAAAACAGACCAAAACACAAATACTTTACACTTAGCAATGAACCGTGAAAATGGGGTTAAGGTCAAATAAAACCTGCGCGACTGACACATAGATCATACAAAATTTCCATACACCAAAAATAGTTGAACTATTGCATATAGTACTCGAAAAATAGACAAAAACTCAAAAACTTAACTTTGACCACTGAACCATGAAAATGAGGTCAAGGTCAGATGACACCTGTCAGCTAGACATGTACACCTTATAATAATTCCATACACTAACATACCTGCCAACTTTTGAAAATGGCCATGGGGTTTTTGTGCGCGGCACCATTTTTGAGGGTAGAATTTTTCTCGGCATTTTTTCGTGTGATGATTTGGCTCCTAAAAGTGGCTGACATACTTTTTTTTGGGGGGGGGGGGGTGATAGATGGAGATGCTGTTATAACCCATCTTTTTTAAAATTGTTTGATTGTTGTATTCTTTTGTTGAGATAAACAACAGTAGGATGACTTTATGTTTGTCTGATACATTGTCAAGAAATAAAAAAAAGTAACAATTTTAATAATTTAATAAAAAAAAAACCAATATATTATATAGATTAATATCACAAGTTGTAATGTCAAACAGTTAAACACAAAAGGTACAGTGTAATGATTATTAAGAGTACATGCACACATACAGCACTACAGTTAAAAGTGTTCAAAAGTTTATAAAGTTCATAAAGTTAAAAATGTTCAAAACAACTTTTTGATTATGTAGCACTACAGTTCAATATCTGTTACTAAATGTCACATGTATGTTTTATGCACAGTCTTTGTTGTAAGAGGAGCAAGCCTGCTTAGCTGTCTTGAGATGTTCCTTTGTTGGCTGGAATGAGTAGCATTTACTGTTGGTGTTCAGCTTGACAGTCAGAAGGGCACATTATATTGAATTGTCTAAGGATGACCTGGTATCAGTATGAACCTCCTTAAGCATTGAAAAGGTACGCTCACAGTCAGCATTTGAATTTGGAATGGTACACACTGCTGATACAATCTTAGATAGGAGAGGAAACCTTAATTGGTGTTACAGTAATTCTGTTGGTCATCTTTGACACCTGTCCCCAGTACTGGTCTACTCTGGTTGATTCTGGTGTGTAGGTTGGCAGTTCTGATGCTGATATGACCTGGTAGGTTGTGAACTCTTCTTCCAGTTGTTGAAGTAGGTGCTCTGGAACAACTGAAGGGAAACGTCTAGCTACAACTGTTACAGATGATGAAGGGAGGTCACCTCTGGTTGATGGGTTCAGAAAGGCTAAGCCACAAACAACTGGATCCTTGAAAGGGAACTTCGCCAACATCTTGGCCACAACTATCTTCTGACAGACCTAAAAACAAAAAGAAAATAATTAGTTTTTTATACAAATTTATTTGAAATAAAATTTACAATTGACTAAATATAGTAGATCTGTTGCATATCTATAATACTAAAATAACGAGGTCCAATTTGTCAGCCGTCATCGGGTAAAAACTACAAATCAAAGAATTCAGTTTTATATATAGCCAATATAGGATAATGGTGTTGATTAAAAATTACACCACGGTACTCCAGACCCTTTTGTTTTCCACATAACTAATAGTGGCAATAATTAACGAGTTTCGGTTCGAATTTGATACCGATACCAATAGTATATTCACCTGTTACCTATTACGTTCCGCATCTGACAGACGCACCACCAAACGGTGTATTTCGGATTTTGCTATATACACGGGTCATAATTACAGGGTTGCAGTACTAATCATTGACAAATTGTTCCCTGTTGTAGTATTTAATCAGTAAGACTTTCTAAGATGACAATACGAATACTAAAATTCTGGACTTAAAATAAGGCGTATAAGCAGTTTTCAATTTGTTAGCGGGCATGACGTAAAACAGCTAATCAAAGGATTCAATCTTATTTATAACTAATATAGGACAATGCTGTTGATAAAAAAAATACTCCCTTCCAGGACCTTTTGTTTTCCAAATAATTAATATTACCAATAATTGAGAAGTTCCAGGTCGACGGGTTCAACTCATATTTATATACTTTAATTCAGTCACGGACCCGCGATATCACGGGAGTGTTCTAGTAGTATAAGAAAAACAGACCAAAACAAAAAAAATAACTATAACCACTGAACCATGAAAATGAGGTCAAGGTCAGATGACACCTGCCAGTTGGACAGGTTCACCTTACAGTCCTTCCACACACCGAATATACTAGACCTTTTGCATATAGTATCTGAGATATGGACTTGACCACCAAAATTTAACCTTGTTCACTGATCCATGAAATGAGGTCGAGGTCAAGTGTAAACTGTCTGACAGGCATGAGGACCTTGAAAGGTACGCACATACCAAATATAGTTATCCTATTACTTATAATGAGAGAATTTAACATTACAAACTAGAGGCTCTAAAGAGCCTGTGTCGCTCACCTTGGTCTATGTGAATATTAAACAAAGGAAGCAGATGGATTCATGACAAAATTGTGTTTTGGTGATGGTGATGTGTTTGTATGTCTTATTTTACTGAACATACTTGCTGCCTACAGTTATCTCTATCTATAATGAACTTGGCCAAGTAGTTTCAGTGGAAAATGTTAGTAAAAATTTACAAATTTTATAAAGATTGTTAAAAATTGACTATAGAGGACAATAACTCCTTAAGGGGTCAATTGACCATTTCAGTCATGTTGACTTATTTGTAAATCTTACTTTGCTGTACATTATTACTGTTTAAAGTTTATCTCTATCTATAATAATATTCAAAATAATAACCCAAAACAGTAAAATTTCTAAGTACCAATTTAGGGGCAGCAACCCAACAACTGCTTGTCCGATTCATCTGAAAATTTCAGGGCAGATAGATTATGACCTGATAAACAATTTTACCCAGTGTCAGATTTGCTCTAAATGCTTTGGTTTTTGAGTTTTAAGCCAAAAACTGCATTTTACCCCTATGTTCTATTTTTAGCTATGGCGGCCATCTTGGTTGGATGGCCGGGTCACCAGACACATAGATAGACACTAGATACCCCAAAGATGATTGTGGCTAAGTTTGGATTAATTTGGCCCAGTTGTTTCAGAGAAGAAGATTTTTGTAAAAGATTACTAAGATTTACGAAAAATGGTTAAAAATTGACTATAAAGGGCAATAACTCCTAAAGGGGTCAACTTTATTGCTGTTAACAGTTTATCTCTATCTATAATAATATTCAAGATAATAATCAAAGACAGTAAAATTTCCTTAAAATTACCAATTTAGGGGCAGCAACCCAACAACTGGTTGTCCGATTCATCTGAAAATTTCAGGGCAGATAGATTTTGACCTGATAAACAATTTTACCCAGTGTCAGATTTGCTCTAAATGCTTTGGTTTTTGAGTTATAAGCCAAAAACTGCATTTTACCCCTATGTTCTATTTTTAGCCATGGCGGCCATCTTGGTTGGTTGGCCTGCTCACCGGACACATTTTTTAAACTAGATACCCCAATGATGATTGTGGCCAAGTTTGGATTAATTTGGCCCAGTAGTTTCAGAGGAGAAGATTTTTGTAAAAGTTAACGACGAAGGACGACGGACGCAAAGTGATGGGAAAAAAATCTTATAAATCATCTATATACTTAGTATGAAGCAGCCAGGTCTTCCACCTTTTTAAATACATAGCTTTTAAGAAGTCAGCTAACGCCGCCGCCGGATCACTATCCCTATGAGGAGCTTTCTGCAACAAAAGTTGCAGGCTCGACAAAAAACAAGAGAGGCCATATGTAGAGGAAAAAATACCTCAAATCGAAATAGATTAACCTTTTCTGCTATTTCCAAGCAGACTGGTATATGTCTTAAAACTATTAGAAAATACATTTGTGGTGTTGAAAACAACAATAAAGTAAAGCAGTCTAAAAGAGACATCATGACTGAAAAAGTGTTAACAAGTGTGGAATTTTTTAAACATTCAAAACTATCTTGAACTCTGAAATAAGGAAAAAAACTGGTTGTAAATGGTGTTTGCAATCAACAGAATGTTCCATCTGCCAAATATCTTTCACATATTTGTGTACATGAACTTGGATACTCATATAGAAAATAGGAGACTTTACCTGTTGAAACTCAAAAAGATGATATCCAGCTCCAATTTGATAACTTTCTTGAATTTATAAGTCAGAAAAATCCAAGTACTTTACATTTTTTTTTAAAAGTGGTGTAATAAAAACATCTGGCAATATAAATTATGGAACTTCAGTCAAAGGTTCTAGAGCATTTGAAAAAATATGCTTAAAATGCAAACTATACAATTAATCTGTTGCATTCAAGATTTGGTGTGGACTATTTCAATGTTATTGATCGACCATCTAATAGTTTGTACTTCTTTAGCTTTATAACTATTTTGATCCGTGCGTCACTGATGAGTCTTTAATATGTAGAGGAAACGCGCAGCTTTCATATTAAATTATAATCCTGGTACCTTTAATAACTATTGGAACTTATTAATTTTTTTGCTGAGGCTATTAATATCAATAATGATAAACTAGCCAATGGACATCAACCCATTTTTGTACCAGAGACACAATCATTATGGACAAATAAAATAACATTTGGAATAGGGTGACCGTGAAAAAAATCATCAATAATAATGTAATGAGTATTTCTCCTTATAAACTGTTCATATGAATGACCAATAAATTTTAGGGTTATGGATTTTTTTTCTTCTTAAAAAAAATGCATATCACACAAGCATCAATTATTTGGTGTTTTTTTTTTTTACCAAAATCTTATTAAAAGATTTCTTCTCCCTGCATCATATTTTTTTTCTCTTCGTAAATGTTTTTCAGTAATAACTATAACACCTCCCTCAGAAATTAATGATTTTTCCCTTAATAACATAAATTTCAATAATTTTATACATGTTGATATAACGTTCATTAACTTCAATATCTACTCTCTATATATTCATTAACTTCAACATGTACCTTTACAATATGTACTTTGTGAGAAACAGACCTAATCAAGATATAATTACTGACTAATGATCTATGAAAATGAGGTCACAGTTCATGAACCTTACTGGACAGACATGATGATGAACACCTTTAAATCAATCCATAAACCTTAAATAGTTTTCAAATAGTATCGGAGAAATACCTTATCACAAAATTTTGATCTGACCATGTAATTGAGTTCAGTAATATCATCCTTATCTAATTAAAGATTACCACTTTTTTGTGATTTTTTATTAAAAGAGTCTTTTCTTTCTACCCTTTTTTCGAATTCTTTCTCGTCTCAAAAGTTTTAGATTTCAAAATCCATGAAACTATGAATGTGTTTGGATGGGGTATTATATTCAAATACAGTATAGTAATAAGACATTTATTTCCAAATAACACATTGCATCTTTTAATATTAACATCAATCCTCTAACCAAACAACAATACAAGTAGGTATCTATATATATAACAACATTATTATAACATAAATAAGATTATTTATACATCTAAACAATACTTTTACTTTACCAATAGTATACAAACATTTAGCTATCAATCACTTAATTCAGAATTTGTTGTGTGCATTTGTTATGGTGATTGTCAAACAATGCCAATGGACACAAATGCCAGATTTATTTTAGATAAATGCTGCATACAAATGCATCCAACATATATAAAATGCACATTTTTATTTTTGTGACACCTATCATGTCTCCATTTTTGCAATTATATACTAAAATATCACAAGAATTTCTAAATAAACAGTGTGTTCAACTGAAAGTTCTTCCATATGACTAGTATAACAATTTTCAGTTACCCTTCAAATTGTGTTTAAATTTTCTTCACTTATATCATGATACATGTACTTTGAATTCACAGACTCATCCCATTCAACATCTGATAATTGACAATTTTGATACATTACATAAAAATAGGTCTCTTACTTTTAACAAAAATATACAATGTCATACTCCCAAAATTATGGAGTATTGCTCAATCTTTGTCTGAAATTCTCACTAAGGAATTATTAATATGGATACATAAGCTCTGTTACTTTTATAGGGGCTGGGATGATCAATGGCCTTGGTTACCCTGCAGGGTTTCCCTTGCACGGTTATTACTGACAGAAGTAAAAAGACAAACATCCCATAATACATGTCATAAGGTCATATAATTGAGAACATGATGCATAGAAAATAAGAAAATATGATAGAAGTTATCCTTTTTTCTCCTTCAAAAATCAAATCTTTGTGATAACACATATTCTTTAATGCAAATTACTTTTAGTTTACCCCTGGCAAGCACAGGAACATAAGGATAAAACATACTTGGTTATAAACTGACAGTAAACAAGTAATTAAGGAACATAAACAAAGGCAATGAACTAAACTTTAATAAAGTTACGTAATTAGTAAGAAAGGTAAAAAATTCCCCATGATAGTTTCACTAAAATGTCAGGGATAAGGTTAAAAGATAACAGACATGAGCAAAATGAATATACATAAATGAGACAGCACCCAAAGAAAACATATCAAACCTGACACAAACAGACACATATATATATGACAAATGCAATGAGTGAAATATGAATTAAATGGTGTTTTTTTAATGGAAATAGTGTCACTGTATGGTCAACTTGCTTGTTATCATTGTACACATCTGGTCAATAAGTTAAATAACCTGTCCTCTTCAAACTGGTCAGTTCAAAAATTAATTTTGTAACTTCAACAGTAATAAGGGTTTACTTTTATACTGAATCATCAAACTTTTTCAACAGGCTTTGTGATATCATTATAATGACAAGTATTTATTGGTGGAGGAAGTCCAAGAAACTCGAGAAAACTTTGACTTTTGGCACAAAACTTGGCAATCCAGGTCATTTAAGTCAAAAGATAAACTTATGTTTTTTCAGAAATATATATAATAAAAAGAAGATAAATGATTTTGAGAAACAACAATATTGTGTAATGATATTGTGTACCCAGATACTATCAATGAAATAATCTTATCACAGTCTAATGTATCTGTACTAACCCCAAACAAACTTCATACACCAATTACAATTATGATCCTAAATTATAATACCCATTCTGATGTGTGTTATTCTCAGCTATTTTACTTCATAAATATTTCAAGGACAGGCCTAAGGTTCAATATTTACACTATCAATGCCATTAACTAACTAATGCCTACAGTTTCGTTATAATAAGGAACACATCTGAAAGACTAGCAGAATAAATTATACATTATTATGGCTGTGTTCATATTTTTGAAGGTATTATATTGCAATTATATGGCTTGGTTCCTAAATTTCTGTGATAATTATTTCATGTAATGGAAGACAGGCTATGAAGAACTTCTGTCTGTGTAGTCCAGATACTGTTTGTTGTTTTTCTTACTTCTACAGTGATTGATCTTACCTACAAAAGAAAAATCATTTGATTAAAGATACAAGAAAAGATCAGATATCTCTTTATTTCTCCATTACATGTCAATATTTTAATGAAGATTTCCATTTTATGGATATCAAATTTATAATTTATCATCAATTTAATTTGTGTTGCTAATTCATTATCATGAAAAGAAAGGATGTCTCTGAGGGAGTTATTTTGGGTCATGACAGTAAAAATTAAATTAAAAATCTAGAAATTGAAATTGATACTATAAGTCTGAAGAGCATTAGTTGAGAAACAAAATAAGCTTAAATTATTGATAGGTTATGGAGCTCCTCTTTTTCCTAAAATTTAATTTTTAATAATGGCAGGAACAGACTGACTCTGGCTTTTACCTTATATTAGCATAGGGATCATTTGGGTCACAAATCTAGAATTTACTATAAATTTGGTAAATGATCTTTTATGAGCTATTGAAGTCTCATGGAAAGAAAAAGTGGGTGCTTTGAGTCACAATATTTTACCCTGTACCGTAGGAAACAAACAAGGAGTCAGAACATGTCAAAAATTCCAAAACCTCATCTAAGTACATCGGATTCCTTAAATAGTCCAACTTCAATGATATTGTTCATGTAGTGTTTGCCCATATCACATGGCTATGGGTTTGATATTTATGACACTTTTTATGTGCATTCTATACATTTGTAGATTTTTTTTATACATATTGTTACAATTTTTTTTTAAATTATTTTAAGCAGTCCCATGTTCTGCATGCATATTTATCTGAATTCCACCAAATTATGCATACTTTCCCTTAATATGCAGATATCTGAAACGGAAATTATTCATTTTTTTCATTTTATTGCTGTAATGATAAGGCTACAAGAAACTCACCAGCTGTGTAAAGTAGCCCATTTCTCTTGGTTTCTCTGAATACCTATCAAACTGATCTAAATTGTCCTGTAGTTTCAATGTCAAGGTATCATAGTTAGCTCTAACTACTTCTAACACCTGCAAACATAGAGTAAACAGACAGTACTAATAATGTGCTTACTGGATACTAAGGATGTCCAAATGTAACATGTAAGAAGTTTTATATCATAATAGAATATTATTTTGGTGACTTAAAACAGAGAAGTTAGATATAAATGAGGTAATCCTAAATTAAATTTTTAAACTATTTTTCAATGCAATTGTAAATTAAAATTACGTAGAAATAAAGTTAGATATAAATGAGGTAATCCTAAATTAAATTTTTAAACTATTTTTCAATGCAATTGTAAATTAAAATTACGTAGAAATAAAGTTTTAATTTTATGAAATGTTAATTAAGTTCTCAGATTCTCAGATAATTTTCATAGAAAATAAACCCAGGGGTACCTAATTCATGCATTTATCAGACAACAATTATAGGTAAACCACAGACAAAAACAAATATTATCAAATATGTATGTGATTATCCTGTTGCTATCACACACATCCTGAAACTGACTAACAAAAATCATGTCAGAGCTGTTCTTGCTTCTCATGCAGCAAATTTGAGTTATCTCCCTTATTCCAGTGGGGCATAAAACTTAAATATCTGGCTGTGTGTTTATGTTTGTCAAAAAATAAACCTTTATTAATGATGCAATTTTGTTTCACTTAGAGCTAGTTTTTCTGTTATGTTTCTGGCATATTAATAAGGATGTAAGTATATTTGGCCATTCCATTAAATTATGTACAGCTTTTTAAACCTGAATAATAACATACCTGTTCTTCAGTTAAGGAAGACAATTGTTTGGCTGCAGACCAGGCGTCTACTTTAGGAGTGAAGTGATTGACAATGGCCCTGTAAATATACAACAGCTTTGTATAGCTATTTGTGTTAACAAATTATATGTGTTGAAAAATATTAACTTTATAGTAAGTTTAAGAAAAAAACATTAATATTTGTGAACATCATACTTTGTAAAACTGCCATGCAAGCTCCATCTTCGCTAGCCAAGGGTTACGATCCACTCCCGCTCTCTTCACCCTTGGCGGATTGAGATAAAATTTCGGAGACACAAGGTAAGGATTTTTATTGGTTGCAGTAGAAACTCGCTGCATCCAATCAAAAAGCGCCTATAAAATGATCACGTGTATATGCAGAAAGTGTTTGTAAACAATTGCCACGTGTTTATTGCGCAACAAGTCTTTACATCACTTAACATACGACTATATTTAGTGACAACTGTAATGTTTTAATCAACTAATAGAAGTTCCTGTGTATGTTTCATGCACAAATGCATGAATGTTGACGTATATTTTCGTTTCCGGCTTTACCAAGTGTGTAGAATCTAGACGCTACAGTGTTTTTACCTCCAAATTGAAGAGTTCAAGTGCTACCATTGGTCAAGAATAATGTATTCGGAATGGGCGTGACTCTAATCTTCCGATAGATGGCGCAACATTGATATCACAAATGTTAGCTCAATCTGCCAAGGGTGAAGAGAGCTGAAGTGGATCGTAACCCTTGGCTAGCGAAGATGTGCAAGCTCATTCAAAATAATATACAACCGGACACAATATTCCCCTAAGACTCATGCAATTACTCTACAATATGTCAATGTTCTACCTTCAAATAAATGGTAATTATCATAGTATCATCCTTGAAACTATTTTAGCCTGCAAGTTCAAAAGTAATAGAAGTAGAATACTACATTTCATATACAGTAAACCAACTAGTTTTCTTAAATGATTTATTAAGTTGACACATTAGATAGATTTGGCTATCATTTTTATGTCCAATTTTTGTTCATATACCTATTTAATTGTTTTGGTTCTTATAAATCTTTGGTCATATACCTATTTAATTGTTTTGGTTCTTATAAATCTTTGGTCATATACCTATTTAATTGTTTTGGTTCATATAAATCTTAGGTTTTCAAGTATTTGACTTTGAGCATTCCTGATTCCTTTATATAGTGCTGTTTTCATTTTTTATCTATGCCACTTTTACTAATAGAAAAAAGTAACAAATTTTTCATATATCTTCCTTAAGATGGTACCCAACTCTTTGACTAAAATTAATTTGGGTCGTTTAGTTTGACAAAATATTTACTTTCACCCTTTGAAAAAAATATAAAAATTTCAAAAAAATTGAACCAATCACTTCCTCGGAAAAAATTGGTTAGATATATAGCAATTTGACAAACACTAGTTTTGATCATCGAGAAGCTTAATATTTCCTTAACAATACAACGTGATTAAAACATTTAGCTGATTTTACAGAGTTATCTCCCTGTAGTGTTTGGTACCACCTTAATATGAATACATCAAAAATGTCAGAAAAAATATCAAAAATTGAATTGTTCCATAACTAGCTAGAAAAGGCTTGACTTGAAAAAATATGTTGGTTTACAGTATATTAAATATAACCTACAAGTATCTTAACCTACCTTATATTAACTAGATGATTTGTCAGTCTAGCAGCAGAATCTTTACTCTCACCATCATTGGTTGTGTAACGAAGAGCTAAAACACAAAAAGCAAAAAATATTATCATCACATTTGTTATATTACTAAACCCTTAACAATTTTAACTCATATATTGCTGTTTGACACTATATTATGAATAATTCAAATCATTGATAGCTTATCATCTAAACGCATATAATATGTAATATGTTGACATAACTACTATGAAATATGATATATTCTTCCTACATTGATTGATTTGGGGGTTGGAAGGCACTTTTATTAAAATTTGATTAGCAGTGGCAATTTTAGACAGATAGCCTTAACAATTTATTAACAAAATAAAATAATCAACATAAATTTTATGCATGCATTGCAAATGAAAAGTTCCTTCCAACCCAACCCCCTTATATTTTTTTTTAGGAAATTGCCCTGCCTTTGAATCCCCCCCCCCAAAAAAAAATAAAAATAATAATCATATCTCTAATATGTAATAATCAGGGAATTCTATTACCATCTTTTTCTCTAAAAGGAGTGTGATAAATTGCTTTGTAAATATAGCAACAGAATAACAATGGTTCCAAAGTGAATCCAATGCCAAGGGGAAAACAAGATTTAATCAAAGGGAGATAATCTAATTATCTTTTTTGACTATTCTTCTTAGCCAATAAAACTTTCTTGGACCAGTTGATAGCCATGTGAGGTTTCCTTGTTCTCACTACTTCAAAATTGAGTTAAGGCATCATCCTTTTTTTTGTTTTCTTTGATTTTTCTTTTTGACATAAAAAATAATTAAAAATATTCTACTGCTGTATCTCACATGATACAATATTTATCTACTCTATGCATTGGTATATTCTATATTTCTTATTTGAACTTCATTTATGTATAAAAGCAGTGATCAGTGTACCTATTCTGTGAAATAAGCTCATATTTTATCAGCAAAACTCACCCATTGAATAAATATTATCAAATACTTGATGCATTCTTATAATTTCATAATAGAGTTCATCATAGCTGTTTGGGTTTGGCAGAAAAGTGTCTCCATAAGTGATGAAGGTGTTAAATATATTCATTATCTGTAATCAAACAAAACATTTATTACTAAACAATGACTATACTTTGAACAAAATTTTAGACTGTCAAAAAAGAATATATCTTTAAAATACAGCTGGAAGCTATATGTCCAGTAAGCTATGTCAGACAAGTTATATCATGAAATAGGGTGAAAAAAGAAAAGAAACTTTAGAATGAGTCTTTTTTTCTCATTGTTAAAAGCTGTACAGTTGCATATTATTACTAAAATCCACTTTATATTCACTCTAGTGGATAGTTGTCTTATTAGCAACCATACCACATCTTCTTATTTTTATACTGTGTGTTTTCTCTTGAACTGTTTCCCATTTATTCTACAAGGGCTTTTAAAAGATAACTAAATCAAATTAAAACGTTTCTAGAAACAATCAATTTTGCTGATTTCTACCCATTTCAACTAACAAACCTGTCCAAAGATAAGCAAATATTATAGTTATCAAACTTAATAAGCTTACTTATTTGTGATTATTCTATAATTAACAATTATTTCACACCTAAATATATTGATAAAAGTCAAGCTCGAGTTATCATCTTTCAACCTTTTGTATCAATTAGACAGACGAATAAACTGACGAGAAAGGACTCTCTTCTCCCACAGATTTCTCAATGATAACAAATAGTGTGGAATTAATTGTGCGGTCGTATAAATTATCAATTATGTTCAAACTTATTTACCTTTGAACTAAGATGGAATATATTGTTCTGTCTCTTCACCAGACTGCCTTCATTTGATAGAATGAACTTCAGTAAGTTAATCAAAGCTGTAAAATCAAAGACAAATATTCAAATTTGACTGCATAGATAGTATATTAGTGTCCAGAAACAATTATCAGGGTTTTCCTTTACTTTACATTGTAACCACTAATGGCTTGTTAATATAAATCTTTAGTTTTCCAATGATGTTCTTAGAAAAAGAGTAGCATATTTGATAAATGTTGTCTTTCCAAATTCTACTTCTTATCATTACATGTTTCAAAGAAAACAGAACATACATAAGATCTACCTTAAAAAAAATGAATAAGTAAAACAAACAACAACCCGGGCTCAAGGCCATGTAATTGAAAGTAATGTACTTATCCTTGTCCTATCCAATTGTTATACTTTTATTTCCTGATTGTTATGTGTAGTTTTGTATATTGTGAATGCATATTTTTGTTTATACTGCAATCAGCTATTTTACTATACAGATAAAGCTATACGTATAAACGTTAGCTTTATACGTCAATGACCTCAACTGACCTATAAGCCCCGCCTCCTTACCGGAACTACTGTATTTCATCAACAACGTCACGTCACGACCATGACAATGTGAAGTAACAATGGTCAAACTTTTATGAATTTAAACTTGTTATGTCTTCAAATTGGTTATTTATATACCATATTTATCAAATGTTATTAATTAAGTTCATTTTCCCTTTCTAATCCCTTAATATGTCAATGTCTTACCGCCTGGACTACGCTCATAGGGAAATACCCCAAAATGTTACCCAAGAGGGAAATTCAAAACAACTTTTTTTAACAATATTTGTTACATATTTTTTTTATTTTTCATTTTTTTTTTTATCGATTTCAGTATAAAAACAATATACGTATAGTGTCTTGAAATATGAAATTTATTTGTATTCGGCACGAAACGGGAAAATGCTCGGTAGAACCTCGCATTTTCCCGTTTCTAAGCCTCATACAAATAAATTTCATATTTCAAGACACTATACGTATATTGTCTAAGTGTAAGCCTGACCTTTTCTACACAAACGATCTTCTTTAAAAATAAAAATATACAAAAAATAGTTTAATTAAACATCACATTTGACAAATTGGAAGGTTTCCTCCAAAAAAAAATAATATTATCAATACTGTAGCAGTAAACAAAATATCTTACCAGTCCATAACTCTTTCCATGGATACTGAATTCTGACTCTACATTTCTTCTGGTAACACAGTACCCTGTGAGTGATTCCTAAACATTTTCTGTTAATAAAAAACATACAGATCAATCATACTGCACAATTCTATACTAAACCTAAAGTCAAATTGACACTAAATGGATCTAACAAATTTTACCTGACTGCTTAAAAAATATTTGCTATTTCAACCTTTTTTTTTTGCTGATTTAAAATGCAAGTGATGAGTCTTCTTTTCATTTATTTTCTATTCTAATATGAAAGTATATAAATATTTTTTTTTAAGCTCTTGAATTGACATGTACAAATTTATCTAGGATACATAAAAGAGATGCAGGCCTTTGTCAGGGACTTCTCTATGTGACATTAGAGCTAATTTGACAATATGACCTTCTTAAAATTGTCCTCTAGGTTTTAAAGAATGTTTCATATTGACTGAAAGTGGATTACTCAAAGTCCAGTGGCAAACATATAATGCTTCTTCAAGAAAAGGAAAAAAAGTCCCTTTGTTACTTACAGATATAATTCTAATGGAAAAGTTTTCATCATGTGACTCATTATAAATTCAACCATTAAATCTGAAATGTAAAAATGAAAATATCATACTATATTTCATTAAGATGGAGATAATAAATGTCCAAAGCAGTTCACTGTCTAGTAATACTCGTTATTTGCTCAAAAAACAAATTTCATGTTTGGTTGTGGTTGCAAAATTGTTGATCAAGATTTTTATTGAAAGTCGTCAACTAAAATATACACAATGAAATTAATTTTCATAACTTGTTATTTTATATACCATGGATTCATTAATTCTGTGTATACCAATCATTGGTGATTTGAGAAATTTGTGTAGATATTGATCTTATGGTTTTGGCAAAGTCTGCATACAAGCCTATATATAAAATTTGTCTTTTTTTAACATTGAAATGTGTGGTTCAGTATACCAACAAAATACATAAGAAAATTTGTATTATATTTTAATAACAAGAATGTGTCCAAAGTACACAGATGCCCCACTCCCACTATCATTTTCCATGTTCAATGGACCGTGAAATTGGATAAAAAATATAATTAGGCATTAAAATTAGAAAGATAATATCATAGGGAACATGTGTACTAAGTTTCAAGTTGATTGGACTTCAACTTCATCAAAAACTACCTTGACCAAAAACTTTAACCTGAAGGGGGACAGACGGACGAATGAACGGATGAACGAACGGACGAACGAACGGACGGACAGACGGACGAACGAACGGACACACAGACCAGAAAACATAATGCCCCTCTACTATCGTAGGTGGGGCATAAAAATGAATCCACAGTACATATATCTTATAAGATATCTACATATTCATCTAATGCTTATCTTTGTAACATTCACAGAGAATTTTGCTTTGACTAATTGAGAAATATAAATTTTATTAAATAAGGGAGGTAATTCATTTGATTTAACTTCAAATTGAAACAAGAGGCTGTCACAACAACAGCAAACCGGATTTATTAACATTTATTTGTGTCCTGGCAATATCACAAGAACCATAACTGATGAATGCTGAAAGTGAAAATCGTCAATATCAAATTTGACCTCCATTTTGTAGTCAGTATCAACATATTAAAATTTGAAAAGCTTAGATTGAATGGTTCATTAGTAAATGCAACAACGTGAATGGAAACACCATTTTACGATCTTTCAAGAACCATAACTCCTGAACGGTAAAAGTCAAAATCGTCATTATTGAACTTGACCTCTATTTTGTCATCAGTAACAACATCTTAAAATTTCAAAAGCTTTGGTTGAAGGGTTTATGAGAAAATGCACGGACACGACTGGAAACACCATTTTTCAATCTTTCAAGAACCATAACTCCTGAACCGTAAAAGTCAAAATCGCCATTATTGAACTTGACCTTCATTTAGTTGTCAGTAACAACATATTAAAATTTTAAAAGCTTTGGTTGAACAGTTCATGAGTGAATGCACGGACAACATTTGATTGCCGCCCACCCGGCCGCCTGCCGTACATCCCCAAATCAATAACCGACATTTTTGTCACAAAAATCCGGTTAAAAAAATTAAGTATGACGACTGGTTAGGTTTGACCGCATTTCCATTTTTATTTTCTGAAAAATTTTAATGAATGCTTTCTCTTCTAATGTCTTTCAAAAAATAATACCATGTAGTTTTCTTTTTTTTACACATAATTGTAAAAAAGAAAAAGAAAGAACTATCCACAATCTGCAGTTACAAACAATGTCAAGGACTGATTCATTTAACTTCTTTTCATTATTGGCATAAAGCTATAAAGATTAAAACGTGTGGCATAATTGCCAACAAGACCCACAATAGAACAAGGAACATGTACGTAAAAATTATTTTAGTAAATAATTTAAAGGTTCTATTGATTTTAGTTAAGAAGAAAGGAACCACCTTAAAAAAAAGACTTAAATAATCTATTGGCAATGCAATACATTGAAAATATCAATAAATGTCAATGTTTTAATGGAACAGACACAATGAACCTAAAGTAAACTAACCTAAGACTGCACATACTAATGGTCTTGATGAAATATCTTTCTCTACTTTCATTTTCCTGTGTCTCATGGGCTAAAAGGAAATTAAATCATATAAAGCTATTCAACATAATAAAAAAAAAATGAAACTAGTAATTCTTTAAATATGATTCAAAATCATCAGACATCATTAATAAATCTACAAACTTTGTGTGTGGATGATATAATTTCAGGCCATAAGTTGTATCCTTGTTTTTAAGGAATAGTCACTTTAATTATAATGATGTATTGATTTAAATGGTAGTTAAACTTTAATTATAATTTATTGGTATATCAACTATCATTTAGGAGCTTTAAATCAGTCTGCTGGTTTTCTCTTTTGAATTGTTTCACATTTTATCATGCAAGGGTCTATAAATTCAGAAATTATTGCTATGTTTTTATTATTGCGAAAAATGCTTATGAGTTATAATTGCAATACTTTAAAAATTGCATTTTGAAAAAAATTTATGAACTAAATAAGATTTTTCTTAATATTGCAAAAATTAAAATAGCATTTTAGTCTCAAATAACAAAATTGCCATTATAAAAGCATGCAATATAATTTCTGAATTTACAGTATATAGTTTGCATTTTGCTCATTGTAAGTGGCCCAACAGGAACCTATAGTTGTTTATAACATCACCATCCTGTGGTCTCCAGTCAAAAGTTGTCTCATTGAATAGACAGTCATACCACATCTATTATTTTTTATATAATGAGAATAAATGCACTTAGCAAGCCTATCCAAAGTCAGGAGCCTCTGGAGTTTGTTAGTCTTGTATGTTTTTTAATTTTGGTTCATTTATATATTTTGGAGTTTAGTATGACGTCTATTTTCACTAAACTAGTACACATTTTTATGTAGAGGACAGATAAGGACCACCTCTGGGAGCAGGATTTTCTCACTGCATTGAAGAACAATTGGTGGCCTTCGGCTGTTGTCTGCTCTTTGGTCGGGTTGTTGTCTCTTTGATATATTCCCCATTCCCATTCTCAATTTTACATGTGTACAGAAAACTATTATAAACCATTAAATAACATACCATTCTGTGTAAAGGAACTCTGAAGTTCATGTTGATGTCATGCATCAGTGAATTAGCATACTGATCCTAAAAAGCAATATAGCAAGTTTAATAGTTTGGAATTACATACAGTCTGTGTATGCTGTCATAGAAATAATTGCGGTGAATGAGGAAATTTGAAGATACTTTACTACCAAAACTTGCAATAAATAATTGGTTCCTAGCTGATTTTACTAAAGAAATCTTCAATAAGATCTTAAAATTTTGACAAATCTTTTCCTTAATTTAAGTCTTAATCTTTCTTTGGTTTCAAATGTTGACCTCACTTTTCAACATATAAATGAATGTCAACTTTTCATATACATCATACATGGAAAATTCATAATAAAATAAACCCATATTTTGGTATTTTATATATTAGACAAAAGATTATTTTCTTTTATGATTTCAACCTTTACCATAACTTACCTCAGATATACAAGTTAAAATAATTAAACATAATTTGGCATTGTTGTGTTGTGTTTCATCTGCAATGAGAAAAAAATCAAACAATAAGATCATGACACAAGCACTTCAAGATACATTATTGTTTATTTTTTATTCAGTCTATATAAGTTAATGTTACATAAATTGTATTTTTTTTTGTATTTTGTATTTGCCTATAGTTCACAATGGCCAATGCATTTTTGGACAGATAACGCTACAATCAAAATCTTATGAGAAGTGTAATAAATGTGAAAATAACCAAATACAAGAAATATCAATATTAATGTTAGATAATATTTTGAGGTAAAACAACTAGCATGGTTTTTGCTCCTCAAGAATGTTTAGTGTTTGTTTCTGCTTGCTTCTAAAGTTGATCTCTGTTAAGTATCTTATTCTTGTGTGCTACATATATGACATTTTGTACTCAGTATTCATGATTAGCCCAATCCCTGATGGTCCAGTCCACTGTCATGTGGTGTTTTGATGCTAGGGGTTACTTTCAGGAGGAAGCATTCAACATACCATTTATAAACACTGGGGGAAACATACTCGGTCAAGTTAAAAGAGCCCTATCATTCCTGTAACATATTGTGGAATGTATTGCCAGCCAGTAAGTTGAAAAGTTTTTCTTATTGTTGACCAGTTCTAATATCACTGAAAATCAAATAAAATGAAGTCTTAATAAGTAATTCTGACCTTTGGTATCTTGGAGGACTACAGAACTATATTCCAGGAATGTTACCAGTAAATTTGTGGGCTGACATGTTGGTTCTAACAAAGCAGGATCTGTTTTGGGAACTATGAAGATAAAAAGATATTGAATAATAAGGTAAAAGTAAAAAAACGAAACAAAGTAAAATAATATATTAAGCATTTTTTTTATACATTTTAAAACTGTCTCCTTACCTACAAAAATCTGTATTTTAAACTTTATTGATGTAAACCTTATTAAAATTTTAACTTAAAATCAAATAAAATACAGAATTTATCCCAAGATTTTAGATGCAATTCATTGAACACTCAGAAATCCTATACAAACATTATGATGAATATATCTAACCAATCACGTTTTAGTGAACATTTTTGAAAATACTACCAAGAATGCTTAAGATTCTGAAAAGTTAAATACCTTGAAAGTTCAGGAAACATGTAAATTTCCTATTCTTAAAATTCTTGATAAAGAACTTTCTGAATAACAGAATTCTTGATTAAAATTGATATAAAACCTACCTTGATTGAGTAAAGGATTTCCAGGTGCGAGTACAGGTGAAGATGGGGGTGTGGCAGGTGTCGATGGGGTATGAGTCTGAAAGAGGAAAACAATAGATAAATAGTACATGTACAGCAATATATTCCACGTCTTTTATGTTAAATAGTTAAGGATAAGCATATGCTGCAACAGAACTGTTATTCTTTTTTAAATGTGTTGTTCAACCTACAGTGTTGCTCAAATGTCATTGAAATCATTGCCCAAAAGGCTAGGATAACAAAATAAAATTCTTGAACTCATCTGATAGCTGATAGGTATATCATTTGAAGAATTTAATTTTATGACTGCTTTTCTGTTTCCTGAAATCATCGGATATAAACAAATGATACTGATTTTTATAGCATTTACTTTGAATTTAAACTATATTTGTGGGAATGACATAAATTGCCCTGTTTGCAACAACAACTTGCAACTCAATATGAGAAGGTGTTTAGAATTTTTTTCTGTATAACCGATATTTTCACAAAATTTCAAAGTAAAAAATCTGCAATGATTGACAAGGGTAATACTATTTAGAGGTGACCCCCATAAAAATCCACATCAATGGTTGGTAACATCTGACTTTTAACATTATAATTTACAATGGACGTCAGAATGTTCTACAAATAAGTAATGTAATCAGTTCATGAAAACTGAAATCAAATATTGTCTGATCTATAATTAACTTACATGAGTAAGAGCTGTAATGAAATTTCTATTGAGATGGATAGCTTCATACAATGCCAATAATATTGAATCATTTGACCTGCAATAAATACAATTAATTATAGACAATCTGTTCAGCCTTTTTTTTATAAGATATTTCATATATATCTCGATATATGTTTAAACTTTAAAAAAAATCAATGTGTGAAAAATATTGACCAACAGGAAATAAACATTGTACCCTTACAGCAAGGTATATCCACCGTATATGTAATTTGAGTACTTAAGATTCCCACATACTCTTGTTCTTTTAATAAAGATTCAACAGCATCCTTCTTTTACACTTAACTTAATTCCTTCAAAATAACAAGCAACAACAACTATTTTTTTTCATCAAGAAATCCTGAAACCCAAATTCTTTTTGTCTTACCTAACTGCAGCAATTTGCTTTTCATCTGCTACAAACATGTTGCCAACCTAAAATGAATATTTTAAATTATAAATATATTTTACCATAATTGTGTACTGTAACAAGTCTACCTTAAAAACAATTTGTTTGCATATGGTTAATTCTATTCAATTTATTCAATCCAGTTAAGAAAATAGTTTGCTATGGAAATACATAATAGCAGCCAGAAGTGACTAATCATCAGCTATACAAACTTTTCCAAATGGATTTTGAGAGTGGTTTTAAATATTATTATTTAGAAGACCTACAATAGTTTGTAATGTTTCCTTGGTTATTCAGATGGGGAACATGCCTTCTGCGTAACAAGTTAGAAGGAGACATGTCTCATGCAGTCACATGATTACCCTATTCATCATAATGTATAAACCAGGAAGGCCATTACAACTTAACAAATGTTTGTAAATGTAATCTATACTTAGCATATATCTTACTGAAATAGGTGGAGAATAGACTAACAATTAGCTAAAAACTTAAAAAAAATATGTTTTAACTTTAAGAAGTTATATTTTTCTATACAATAGAGATATTTTAAAGTATTTAATACAATTAATTTTAAGGTTTTAATTTTAAAATTCATTTTATTCCTTTATTTGAAAATAAATCAAAGGGAGTAATTAATGTTAACAAGTTGATTGTATATATAATGTAGAACGAATATCAAACATATTATCTAATTTCAGAGACAATGGAATTGTTCAACATTTTAAGTACTGGTTTCCAATTTTTTTATATGAAAAAAAACCTTCTTAAACAATATTTAAATTAATATGTTTTGTGGTGTTGTTGTTGCTATAAATAGCACATATAGGTCAAAGTTAAACTGCTAGCTAGTAATGTTTAAAAAAACAAAAAAACAAACAGGATCAGTGGTGGATCTAGAAATTATCATAAGTGGGGGGCCCACTCCTGTCACACTTCAGTGTATTTAATCAACCATTTTTATTTCTCAAAAGGGGGGTTAAAACTAATCTTCCCTGATATTGAACATTTTCTTTCAAGTAGTTGGTAATTTCAATTGTTATCATTTATATTGTAATAGCAAATGATAAAATAGCAGTAAAAATTTGTAGCTGTATTGAATTTGAAGCATTATTTGAAACTTAGTAGAAAAGAATATGTAAGCATACTAACTGTTCACAGAGAAAAATAAAATTATATACCAACCATTGAGGCTAATGCTGAAAACCATCCTCCTTGTGGCTCTATGTTCCTAACAGCATAACTCCTGCAGAAATAACAATAATCACTTGAGACTTATGTTTTTGTTAACATTCCATCTGTCCAATAGATCACTCTCTACTAATTCCCTTCAATCAGCCACTGATATCAGTGATTTTTCATGAATGACTGGATGATCGTTGTATTGATGAACATTTTTGATTTGTAGTTTATGATTATCTTATATACTTTATGAGATGATGCACAAAATTCAAAAAATGTGTGAATTGTAAAATAGTTCAGTACTGGTCATAATGGGCTGATGTTGGAAGTGAAATACTTAGGTGTCTAAACCAATTTTCAATGCAAAATAATGGTCTTTAATAACTTTTAGCATCACAAAAGATTTAAATATCTGATTGAAAAGATTTGAAAAACTTAAAGATTACACTCATAAAATAGTTATAGTTAGTTATGTGATCTTTCCTCTAGCTCTTAATTGTTGTTGAAAATTTATGTTCCTCTGAACTCATACGAATAGATCTCAAATCACTGAGTCAATTATTGAATTGGCAAATAGTCTCTACCAGAATTAAATGGCCTCACAACAGTTCACCTCAGGGTTTTTATTTTAAATACTTTTTGTGAATTCAAATGACAAAGATGCATTTCTTTATCTCTAAATTACACTTTTTAAAATGATTTTTTTTTCAGTTATTTGAATGTCATTTCGTCTACTGGATAATGGGAAAGGATTTGTAAAGGCTTTGCCTTTAATCCAATCATATTGTGTTAATGTATATGTGATGTTTGAACAATGAAAATTATTTGAATGAATCGAATGTGAGTGTGATAAGGGGAAGAACCCATTGCAAATCTATAACAATGAGTATATGTCTTGTAATATCAAAATCAATATACCAAATAATGGCAAAGAATAATTCAAAACTCTCAACAAAGTCAATATCAATCAATCAATATATCATCAAATAATTCTAGTCATTTAAATGTTTAAATTTACCTGGTATTTATAAACAAGTTTGACTTGTAAGCCGACATTTTGAAATAAAAAATCTTTTTTTATCGTTTACCTAATGATTCTTGATGATTGATAACAAAAAAGTTTTGTCATTTACCAAATAATAGTATTTCCCCATCAATTCTATGCAATTGGATATTTTATGATAATACAGCTTACATTGAATTGTCATATGGTAACATCCAATGCTTCGGGCTCCTTGTTTTTTCCCTTCAATACAGGATAAAATATTTTGTCCCATAACACCTATTTTTCTTTTCATATAAGACTTCAATAGATCATTTACCACAATTTAAGCAGATCCTAGATTTCTTTATCTTTAATTTGAGGCCCAAATAATACCAATGCAATGTATAAGGTAGCAATAAACAGTAAGGAAAAAATATCAAAATTTGCTCTCATAAATTTTACCATCCCCTTTTCATTGCTTTCTTGCAATATTAAGCTGACTATTTATGTCATATATGTTCATATTTATGTAATCAGAATCTTCCATAGAAAATGGTAAAATATAGTTTCTTTTGGGTGTATCCATGGCAACAATCTGCATTTATTTGCTATAAAATATTGCAAAAAGGGGGGAAAAGATGCAGTGTTCTCCCCAGATATTTTATTTAGCATCCTGGTTAACAGGGGAAATTGAAATACCATCTTGTTTCTAGAAATTATAGCATCACATCCATAACACTATCTATAAGAAAACCATTTCAGATAGCATCACATTTCAGATTATAGCAGCACATTACCATGATGCTAAAAGGCCTTGGGGAGAACACTGAGATGTCACATATTTCCCCAAAATTTGGCTAAAAGTAGAATTTCAATCGCTTGAAGTAATACCTTTTCTGAAGCTGTTTACATATATATCTTTCAGTTAATCCTATTAAAATCATATGTCTTTCGTCTCATTTGTTTGTAATTTGCGTCAAAAACCTCGTGTAGAAAAAAAGTTTTTTGTAAACATTACATTAATTTCTGGATCGATGGCTGGTCTAGCTATGAAAATACGGAGAATCAAACAGAAAATAGCCAATAAAACATGTAATAAATAATCTTGATGATCTTATAAACCATCTTTGATTGCTAAATTAGTACTCAGCTGTCTAAAAATGAATTTTATTTCACAATAACTTTCATATTTGAAAAATCCACCGGGCCAAAATGCGAAACTAAACTCCTAACTGTGTATTGCTACCTAAGGTAAAAGTCCAGGTCAGCGTTTTCCCCGTCTGTTT